>OMLF01037275.1:0-14956 GCA_900302615.1 Holocentrus rufus | reverse complement strand
ACACACACACAAAAGCTCTGACAGTGAACATGTGTAGATGATACAAGTTCTTTAAATGCAGCTCTTACACTGATTTAATTCTGACTGAGAACAAAGAGCCGTCTGTGGTTTTCTGCCTGAGGAAAAGATTTCATTTGTAAAGATATGAGCTGAACCAGGTTCAGGCTTCACAGAGCCGCCGTCTGAGTCACATGAGAGCGTTTTGCATAAAGCAGCTGAGCTGAAGCTCTGCAGGTGGTCTCAGTCTGACGTGTCCATGTTAACTTTCCCTCATCACCATCTCCCATATGAAATGTTGGTTATTTATTTTTATTTTTACGGAATTTTCAGGACGGTGGAGGCTGCTCTGCCTCATTTCTATTATTATTATTATTATTATTATTATCATTATTATTATTATTATGACATGATGATGTCATTCTGACAGGAAACAGGGCAGCAGTTCCTCTGTCCTCATCAACACGTCACGACGCTGCTTTAAATTTTAGCAGCAGAATATTTCAGGGTGTTGAAATCGTTTGTCCTCTCTGTACAAACAGCTGCTGGATTTTCAGAACCACACGAGGAAACAGAACGATATTTACATTTATATTCTATTTCAGCTGACAGCTGTGCAGGCTGATCAACGCTGTGGATGTGATGCAAACATTTCTGCCAGCTTCATGAACAAACTGACACCTGCATCTGAAATAAGCACAAAAATAACATGAAAACCCCCAAATAAAAGCAAACTGCAGCCCGTGTCAGCGGGCTCTTCTCTGTTCATACACCAGCTCACAACAAGCAGAGCTGGATTCAAGTGAATTTCAGCACATGTGGATCAGATCAGCTAAAGAAGACCTGAAGCTGTCTGAGGGTTTTAAACTCTTTAATACTGGAATCAGGATTTTCTTCAGTCTCTAATATATTTATGGTTTCAGTTGTTTAACAGAGACTATTATGGCCACATTTGTTCAGTTTAACTTTATCTCTAAACTGTATTTATTTATGAAACATGATTATTTTATTGGAGTCTGAAAGAAAAAGTAGAGAAGGGCTAGTATATATTTACTTCTTTCTGCTCCTTTTCAGTTTTTAGTTTCTTTTTCTTTTTAATTGTGCTTCCCATGTGTGAAATGAACAGTAAACTAGTGATGTGAAACTGAGCAGAGCTGGATGAACATCAGCCCTGTCAGGAGGCTTCAGGTCCCGCAGAGCCTCAGCGCCTCCTGCTGGTCAAACTGATCCACTTCAGTCTAACAGCTTCACCTCCCAGTTCAGACATTCAGTTACAGGGCGTCTCCAGTATCAGTGAGTTCAATTCAGTGCCTTTGAAGATAAATTTAAATAAAATTTATGAATGATTTTTGGACAAATCATCTTTTTCTTCTCTGAGCACTGGAAGTCATATATACTGTATTTGGTTCAGTGCAGAGTTCAGTTTTATATGGGAACATGGTGGGTCTTAACCAGATGAGTCGAACTGTCTGCTTCATGTTAGAGAACAAGCTGCTGCTGTAAAAAATCCAACCAAAACTAACAGAACCAGGATTATACCAGACCCCAAGACACAAAGGATGTGGACTTTCTGTCTCTCTACAGAAACCAAAGAGAATAATCTGGTTTGTTGTGTGCATGAGATCAACTCCAGAGTTCGTTCAGTTAATCTACATTACAGGTAAATGCAGGTATAAAGTGAACAGACAGTGTCAGGCTCAGGGGGGTTAAAGAGCTCTAACATCAGAAATGTGTTCTTTCATGCAGAAGAACTTCACTCATTTAGACAAGAAATTTAAAAAAACAAATGAAATTTGATCAAATATTTGTGGCAATTAAAACCAAATAAATCCAATATTTAGAAAATTGAATTTAGACTTTTTAAGGCTGCAGACTCTGAATTATGGAATAATCCACATCTACTGACTGACTCTCTGTATAAAAATGCATTGATGACAAAAAGATCTGCTCTTTGGTAGCTGTGTGTGTGTGTGTGTGTGTGTTTGTGTACACACATAAAACAATTTTGCCAGAATGAAGCTTTTATGTAAATTAAAATGTGATAAATTTGCTCCTGTAACTGCAATATTTTTTTAAAATCCCAAATGTTTATATTTAGTGATTCCTTCAATGCATTGAGCATTCATTTATTAATTCAATTCATCTGCACATCATTGTCTATACTGTCACGGCCTCTTATTTCTACATGTGAAACAAAAATAAAACAAATAAAAACAAAGAGGACAGAGTGTAGTCTGCTCTCTCGTGATGGAGGTGTCTCACCTGTCCTTCCCTTCAGGTCTTCAGTCAGCTGACTCTCCACAAACAGGAAGCAGGCAGATCCACGCCGTTTCCCACAATCCCTCTGTGCAGTCAGCAGGTCGGTCACAGGTTTCAAACCCCTTAACTCCTCAGTTTGTATTTACCGTCTGCCTCAGAGGATGCATTTATCGATAACACCACCTTCACTGGTCATCACATATTGATCGGACACCGGAGTTCTTCAGTGATCTGAAATGTTCCAATCATAAGACCCTCTGATCTCTGGTCCGTCAGTTCAGCTCAAAACTCTCCCACAGACTGGAACTTGTAACTGACAGATTATAAATATTAGATGATTCTTTAATGTTTGCAAACAAATTCATCAAAACCCTGTATGGAGCATCAAGATCACAACATTATTAGCAACTGTTCCTGTTTACATGCTGAAGCATCAAAGACCAGAGAGAAGTGAGATTTGGCTTGAAGACCCGAGGCTCTGTATGCATCAGGGTCAAAGGTCATCTCACTTTCATCAAGTCTAAAATCCATATTAACAGATTAAAATCCCTGCAGGTGAGCCATCAGCAGTGTGTTGGTCCTCACATCGGAAAACATAATAACTTTGACTCTGGGGAAAACAAACCTGCTGCAAGGAGAAACTGATTCACACTCCATCTGCAGTCATTTGACACGTTTCACTCTCACACTAAACATCACAGTTTGTCACTGAATCAGCTCAAGCCGTTCACTCAGACAGACAGTGAACCCTGTTGGTTTCCCCTTCCCCACGTCGGACCATTCCTTTAATACAGCCTGGGTTAGGTAAAAAGACAAAAATGCATCTGTCCTTTAAATGTTTCCATGAAAATCAACATGACAGGAGGTGAAGAAGCAGTTTTCCAACACTAGATTTTATTAAAACTCTACTTGAGCAACAGCTTTTACAGGACAAGCAGACTGTTTCTAGTTTGAGCCACATTGAGTGACACTGAGCACGGCAGTCCATGAAACACAAGGAATAGAGAGTGATGTATTTCTAGGAACGTTTTGTATCTTCTCTCCGGTGACGGTGCTGTAAAGGGAAACATGTAATACGGTGCAGCTGTCAAACATACATATCCATCAGGGAAAGCTTTTGGTCCATGCTGGGCTAGTTTACCAAGCGCAGTTTTCTCCATAATGGTGAGAACTCTTGTCCCTGTATCAAAACAACTTGTCATCTTTTGAAGAAAAAAAAAGAAAAAGAAATTGACTCATTAAATCTGAACTTGGATAGAAAGGAAAACATGAAAAATGTCAACAACAGTATACAGTACGTTACCTTTAAAAGGTGAAAGAAAATATTTGAGAGGATGAGGAACAAAACCTGCCTCTCAAAAGGTCTGACAAAGACAGCACTGTGATGGTTTAGCATTACGAAGGTCAAATGTTGGTGAAGCCTGTTGGTGTGACTTCCAACTTCACTTCCAGCTGCCTACAAGTCTGTTAAATTACTGAGAAAATATTGTGGCTTCTTACAATCTACTGAACATTGTGGATATGCCCATGGTTTGAAAAGAAAACCCTCGTCCCAGTGCCCTCTGGAGTCAACTTTACTCAAAGTTAAAGTCATACTCGAACCCCAGAGACATCATGTCCGAGGGGAGGCCCAGAGTCTCCGGGGTGAGCGTCGTCTCCTCAGAAGTCTCCATTTTGGAGGAGGCGTCGCTGGACGCGTCGCCAGTCGCTGCCTCATCAGGTTGTGACACAGAGACATGGTCTGCCTCTTGCCCTGATGTGTCCGGACCTCCTATCTCTGAAGAGTCTTCCAGACCTGGTTCAGGTTCTGACTCAGCCTGACTCAGCTGGAGCTGCTGCCGGCGGGTCTGGTATCTGGTTTGGGATCGGGTTTGCCGGGTGGGGCGAGGTGGAGGCGGGGTTTTCTTGCTCTGAGGGGACGTTTTGGTTTTAGTTTTAGGAGCTGGCTGCGGTTCAAGCTTGGTTACTGAAGCAGGGTCAGAAAGGGAAGGGAGGGTCTCTGGCAGGGACAGGGGCCGTGGGTCTGGTTCTGGTTGGGGTTGTGGACTCGGTTGGGGCTCCAACTGGATTTGGGGAGCAACCTCAGGTTGGGGCTGAGGTTTAGGCTTAATAGGTTTCAATTCAACAGACTCAGATTGTGCAGTGGTTGGGGACTGAATCAGCTCAAATTTAGGAGCTGAGGGCGCAGTCTGGTTTTGGGGTACAGTCTGAAGCTCGGGCTGAGGCTCAGCTGGTGGACTTGGTTTCAGTTGGGCTGGCTCAGGTTTAGGAACTGGTGAAGACTGAATTGGACTTTGTTCAGCTACTGGCTTAGGTTGGGTCTGAGCCTGAGGACTTGGTTCACGTAGAACTGGTTTAGTTTGTGGACCCACTAGACCCTGGACAGGTTCGGTTTGAGGGGCTGGTTTGGGCTGAGTTTGTGGGGCTGGTTGTGGCTCGTCATGCTTCTTCTCTGGAGCCGGCTCAGGCTGGGGCTGCCTTTGGGATGGAGGCTGGGGTTGGGTTTGGGGTTGCGAGGCTGGTTGTAGTTTTGTGGTCTGTGGGGCTGGAGATGGACCTTTCTTGCTGTCGTGATCCTCTGCTCTGGTGTCTGTTGGTGGTTTGGTGATGGCAGACGGGCCTGACTGGCTGATGCTGCTGTAGAAGATGTCGAACAAATCCTGGGCTTTGGCTGCTGCCAGATTAGTTTTCAGTTTCTCTGACTTCTGAGCTCCGTCACCGCTGTTCATGAAAGGTGGAGGCTTGACAAACACTGTGCGAGTCTGCTCGCTCTCTGGGACACCAGGAGCCGCAACATCAGACTCGATCTTTATCATTGACACAGGGGGCGTGGCTGGTTGAACAACTTCAGATTTAGCCTCTGATGGGGTGTCCTGACCATACAAAGGCTTTGTGATGCTGTCAGGGACCACAGGGCTCTCTTTTGGGGAGATCACAGGACTATCTTTTGGGGGGATCACGACATTTTCTTTTGGAGGGAGCACAGGACTTTCATTTACGGGGAACACAGGGGTATCTTTCGGGGGCATGAAGGGGTTATCACCTGGGGGGAAAACAGGGAAGGTTTTTGGTGGAGGAAATGGTGTAGTTGTGTTTTGTGGTCGGATAGAAAGGAAGGTATTCAGGGGTGCAGGTTTGGCCATCATGGCTGTTTTCCTGAAGACGGCAGCAGGGGCAGGAAGGTTGGGCCGGATCCTGCCTCGATTAGCGCTAGATGCTACCCAGGGAGGAGGAGGTACGCTAGATTTGCCTGCCAGCTTATGAGCTATTTCCTTGGCGACAGCCACTGATTTTGCAAATGAATCTTCCACGGGGATACTCTCGCGGGCCACAGCCGCCTCGTCATCCTTAAGGAACTCAGCGGCCACTCTCTCTGCCTCCTTTGCCAAAACATTCTCCTTCTTCTTCCATGTGAATTTTCCAAATGTAGGCATGGGGACAACGGCTGCTGCTTTGCCTGTTTCGGTGCTCTGCTTGCGAAGTTTGGCCCTCATGGCAGGGCTGGGCCCGCAGAGGACTTTGGGTGGGTCATAGGGCTTCGGTGGAGGTTCAGGCTGCTTCTTGACCTCTGGCTTCTCTTCTTCCTTCAAATGTTCAGGCTTCCTATACTGTCTAGCTTCCTTAGGTTTGCCCTCATCTCTCTCTTTATCATATTTGAATCTTGAATCTGTGTATTTGCTGTATTTATACTTCTCATCGTCATCTTTGAAGCCGTATTTGGACCTGTCATCTCCTCGGCTGGACCTGAACCTCTCCTCCTCTTCCTTGCGATATCGGTGCCGGTATTCTTCCTCTTTGCTGTATTTGTATCTCTCCTCCTCATCTCGCTTGCTGTATTTGGCCCTATCATCATCCTCCCTGTTGTACCTGTATTTATCATCTTTCTTGCTGTATTTATTCCTTTCATCGTCATCTTTTTTGCTGAAAAAAGACCTCTCCTCGTCCTCGTTCCTGGCAGGTTTAAAATCTTCCTCTTTCCTGCTGGGCTTGGGCTTAATATCCTCCTCCTCCTTTTTCAGTTTAGATTTCTCCTCTTTCCAATCATTATCGTCCTCCCTCTTCTTCTCTTTGTCTTTTTTCTCCTTTTTGTGTTTGGACTTTTCTTCCTTCTCTTTGCTGCCTCTGTCGTCATCCTCATGTTTGCGCTTCTTTCCGCCTGTCTCTAGCGACAGTCCTGCCTGCCGGTCCAGGTTCCTCCTCTGCTCATACAGAGGATTCTCATACATTTGTTTCTGGTGGAAGAGGCATTAAACAAAAAGACAAGAAACAGTGATTATAAACAGAGATTATATCCACACTTTCAACCTCCTTAAATGAGCAGTTAGGCTACCAGGACGTTATGATGAAGTCAAACAACATAAAGAAGGAAAATGAAGGATTTTGAACCCGATGGAACCACTGAGCACATTTACATGCACACATCATTTTAACCCAGGCTTACCTGGATTTATATTCATGCTAGTTTACTCAGAGAGGGATGCGAGGCAGCAGCCACTTCAGTATCACATCTACAGTTTTATTTCATCTCCATTCAGCCTTGGTACATTTATCCCTTGGTTGGGGTCATTTTGGCAAGTGTGAGAATGACAATCACATTGGGATGCGGACAAAACTGGTCCAAGACCGCCTGTGAAAGGCCGGACTGCGTCCAAGCAAATCCTGGTGCAATCTGAATGTAGTGAGAATACAATCTGACCCGGACTGGATCCAGCTGCAGGATGTGAACCAAACACACCCTGCATTGTCACTGCAGGAATGCATTCCTACCATGTTCTGAGCAATATCTTTCAAATGTGCTTGGCAGGAAACAAAGCAGATTCTCGGACTCTTGCAGGTACATTTCCAGGCCAACCCTTTCCCACACACTCCTCAGCAAATTTTTCCTTATTTCCTGGTCCACTTAAATTTAGTTTAGTGTGGAACCAAACTAAAGCCAACAGAAAACAAACCAAACTAGCAGTTTCTCTCTGATTCAGACAAACCAAATAGACTTCCAGCCCACCATGAGGCAGATGGGATTATCAGCAGTAACCTGAATGCAGAACACACTGCAATGTGCTCAAACAACATATGAACACATTTAAAAACCTGAATGAAATCAGCGTGGTAACATGGTTATGCTAACTTATGGTGACATTTAAAGAATTGAACTGATAAGATAATATTAGTGTGCATGTAAATGTACCGTGCATCCGGTGGATCTAGGAGAGCTTGGAAACACTGGAGAAGTGTAGCTGCATTCTCATAACTTAGATACAGAAAAAGGCTTCAGTTTGATCCCTCCTCTGTTGCTCTCCCTGAGATTTCTTCCTGTTTCCCTGTTAAAGGGGTTTTTAGGGAGGTTTTCCTAATTCGATGTGAAGGTCTAAGGACAGAGGATGTTGTATTGCTGTACAGACTATACAAGTCGAGTCAAGTGACTTGACGTGATTTGACTTTATGTAAAACACTTTGGACTGCTCCTTTTGTATGAAAAGTGCTCTATAAATAAAGTTTGATTGATTGATTTGATTGATCTCATTTACTAGACATCACCTGAGTCCTAATTCAACACTGAAGCCCCATTCTGCACCAAAGTTTAAGAACATTTTTTTATGTTGTTGACCCTTAATTTAACAAAGTGTCAGTGACATAAAAAAGGAAATGATGCTTTATAAATTGATCCACCAGACAAATCACCTCAACAAACAGACAGATAAAACTGACAGAGCAGATCAGGATCTATACTTGACCGTCTGTAGAAACCCTCCACTTCCAGAGCCAAATACCTTATATTTCTCATTGTGGGCGTGCGTCGTGACGTGCTCTTCTGCACAAATGCCGTCACCAAAAAACTCCCTACACAGCAGGCAGAAGAAACCCCTCACAGGCAGCAAGAACTCTGAACCTGCAAGAAAAGAAAAAGGAGAACATTTAAACCGAAAGATGACAATAAAAAAAACGGCCAATGATGTTTACCTGACCGAGAGCTCCGGCTGCAGTACCTGTCACGAGAGGGAAAGTTTAGTAAAATCTGTTTACTATGATAATATTCAAACATTACATGATAATACTTTAAAATCTTAAGCCAGTGTTATAACCTGTTTATTACCTTGTGGAAAAGTGCTGTAACTGTTCAATAATACTGTGTTAGCCCTGAAAATGTAAACAAATCTGATAAAACTGCTTGGACTAACAGAGCCTTCCTGTGCACTTACAGGACTTTTCCAACATCTAAACATCACATTTACAATGACCTGCTCTTGAGGATGAGAAATGACAGACAGTGAATGGATTGACAATGAAGATCCGGGAATCCCGCTGCATACCAGCCCAGAGTCTTTTCTTTACTTCATAAGCATTGTTTTCATTAAGAGACAGAAAACTGGAGCAGAGATCCAGACCAAGCAGACCCTGGAAGCAGAGGATTGCTAACAAATTCACTGAACATCATTGGTAAGCAGATCATAGTGACAGGAAGTGATGCGCTGAAGATGCTGGTACCTTTGGCAGGTTTAGTCATCTTCTCTTCTGAAGACATGTTCTTGCCAGTTTTGGTGGGACTGGAGGCCCAGGGCCTGTCGTAGGGGTCCTGCGTCTGCGAAGCGCCAAAACAAAATGAAATGTAAAAGAGGATAAAACACACAGAGCTGCGAAAGTAAGAATATCAGATCCAATATTACCAAAGACAATAAATAAATCTAAACAGACGAGGCAGTCCTATGTATCTCGCAGAACGTGGTCTAACTTCATGTTGTCCACATTTCATATCAGAGAACAAGAATAAACAACGTTCAGATTGAAGCCACTGGAACACAAACCTTTCTGTGTGATTTGCTGTGCAAGTGCGTGAAAAAATCAAACATGGAACCAGAGGTGACGTTACAGTTTTTACACCAGTGGTTTCCAGCGTCATAGTATTCGAACGGCTCGGGGGGCGGAGTCGGGGATGGGGGCGGAGCTGAGGCGGCGACGGACGGCTTGGCTTTGTCTGGTGAAGCTCTGGACGACGAACATTTCTGCTAAGAAACAAAACGTGACAGAGTCAACCACACATGTACCACTCAACGCACACACACATACACACACACACAAAACCACAAAATAAAATGAAAAAAAAAAAAAACACTCAGAAAATACACAGGAATGAATGAGTTTGCTTTTAAACTCGTCCCAAACCCAAAATCTGGAAAGTGACAAAATCTCTTACCTTCAGCACGCTCCAGCCTCCAAGATGTTAGTCAACACATATTTGCGAGAATCCAGCAGTCGCTTTTACTGCTAATAATTTCTGTTTCGTTTTACAGGATGGGAACTGGAATTCTTTTTCAAGCCCTCAGTGTTCGAAACAAAAAAATTACGTGGCGTTCGCATTTTGACAAACTTTGATCACAAGCGAGCAACGCTAGCTTTCAAATACGATGAAAACTCTCGGCTTCATTAAGTCGTTCTGTCAGAGTTCTAGATAAGACTGAGGGTGAACATCTAAAAATAACTTCAATATCAATATAATTACACAAAGAGCTACTCTTAAATATTCTAACAAAACTTAATTTCTTGATTATGTACTCTAATGACGGTCTGGACCATCTAGATCTTCAGCTATCTAAGTTCAGACAAGATCTCACAATCTTGTCCAGTAACATTCGCAAGTTTCCGAAATTTTCTTCAGAGGCGAATAAAGGTTTTCAAACTTTTGACAAAACCTCGAACAAATAGAAGTGTCTGATGTGCAGAGATCAGTGGTGATTTCAGGCTTCTTTCGGTCGAGATCTGCTCAGACGAGGATTTTGAGCAATGAAGGAAAGTTGTCTTTTTTTTTTATTTTATTGTTTTTTTTTTTAGATCAGATCTTTTGGTTCAAGCTGAGTATGAAGAACAAGAAGAACAAATTCCTGGTATTTGTTTCACTTGACAGCCTGAGCCACAGAGAGAGTGAAGTCTTCAACTGAACCATGAATGAGAATGAAAATTTCTCCATTCACCAAAATTTGCTTCTGTCCTGTTTCAACCAAGACGAGTCTAAAGGAGCTCTGCTGACGTCACATCAGTTAGTTACAAATTATTTATAACAGTGTTGAATCAACTCCAATCACTAAAAACTTGAGTGAACAAACCATCAGCAGGTCTCACATCAATGCCTTGAAGGCCACTTCAGATGTTCAGTTCAGAGGAGACTTCTGTACCATGTGAGAAGATGCCCAGAACTGAAGAATCTGTCAGAAGTCTGCACAGCCTCCCAAACAAAAACCAGCCGACACAAACAGCTGATTGGATTGTCATCAGCTGATGTTTTGGTCAGACACAGTGGGAAACATCTGTACACATCTCAGTTCTTCATCTTTTGTCTGTAAAGCCGAGCACAAACTCCACGACCTGAGACCTCCACGCCGCTCATCACACAGCCTGGTGCTCCACTTCACAGTGAATCCTCCTGGACCTGGTCCTAACACAGTGAATCCTCCTGGACCTGATCCTAACACAGTGAATCCCCCTTTAGTACCTACCTCTAGTAGGCCCTTTAGTATGAAGCCTCCTTGTTTTCTGATCTTCTTCCATTTTTTGGACCAGCTGGGAGAGGGGGAAAGTGCTTCCATTTAGTGCCCTTATGTTCCCCCTGTCCCGGCCCATTTTTCCTCCCCTCCCTGCTGTTTCTTCTCGTTTTTCCCTCAGCCTGTATTTGGGTATTTGGGGCCGGCCTTTATTTGTTCATGTTGACCACATCCCGGGCATTACTGGACACCCGGCTTTTAATAGCCTACCATCTTTCATTTGAAGAAATGGAATGTGAAAAGCGTGCTGACACCACAGTGAACACAATACAGAGACGCTGCTCAGCTTTACCAGAACACACCTTAATAACTCCTGTTATTAAAAGCCTGCTTGGCTTGTTCTGCGTGTTTCCTCCACACAGTAAATCCTGCTGCAGCTCTTCAGCAGGTCAGAAACCTGTTCTGTAAAACCAGCTCCACGTGATACTGCAGTGAGTGTGTTTGATGTTTTATCTACTGTATCATTACAGTAACTCTACTGTACTTTCACTGAGAGAGAAACATGTTGATCATTCACGGTTCACTGCTCCGTGGTCTTGAAGGTTATCTTTAAATGTCTCACAGGAGGTCCGGTCAGACCGCCTCTCTGGCCCGGGACACCAGGACAGTTTCAGCCTCAGATCTGACAGGCTGAGACAGCGAGATGAGGCCTCGTGTCGCGTGGCGTGTGCTGGGCTTTAAAGGCAACATGCACCTAAATATGGCTGTCAACACGACTCTCATCCATCTCATTACTGTCTCTTCCTCATGCATGTGATGAGCAGCTGCCTGGTCTACTGTAATCAGTGACAGCCATGTTTGTTTTGTTTATGTTACAGAGAGCGGTCATGATGTAGGTAAGACACCTGACACATTTCATGTGTAATTACAAAAAACATCCTGTTGTTGAATGTCAACCAACAGTCTTCAGGTTTCCACATGAGCTGCAGAGAAAGTCACATTAGAGGTGGGCGATATATTGTTTGTGGTGACATCATCATCAAGATGCCTGGCGGTGAAATGCCATTTGGTATCATGTGCGGCGGGTGAAGGACGTTACACAGCACTTCCTGCTCGACCAAAACCCGTTGACACACCAACATTACTCCCTGGATGTGGATTAGCTCCAGTTTCCTGGCCTGGCTGCTGTTTGGGTTTGAACGGATGGACACTGAACAACAGAAGCTGCTCTGCAGATCAGATCCACTGCAGAGAACCGAAGTTCACCAAAACGGTTTCATCCTCACAAAAACGCCGAGTCATGTGACTCAAACTGCTTTTATAAAAAATTCAGTTTCTTTCATTATTTTGATGATGTGTATGCTGTATTTTTCCTATACTTTTACTTTTAGGTAATGCCTAACTAATATTTACAAATGTTAAAGTCCAGCTGCAAGGAAGGAACCACAACAGAAATAAAAAATCTGTATGCTGTGTATATTTATTAACGCCTGCACTAGGAACTGATTATTTTCATTGTTTTTTCAATTGTTGATTCATTTATATCTTCAATTAATTGAGTAATCATTTGTCCATAAAATATTAAAATGACAAATGCCCATCACAAGTTACCTGAGCCAAAAGTGAAATTTTAAAATTAGTTCCTCAGTTGGACCAGCAGCCAAAACCACCAAAGCCTGAATGACCTTCGGCTGAGGAGTGGGACGAGGGTGATGGTTACTGTTCTGTTTGTGTGTCTGTCTGCAGGATTTCTTTAAAAGTTAACAAGGGATCGGCATGAAACTTGGTGGGAAGGTTGGTCATGGGCCGAGGAAGAACTGGTTCATTTTTCGCACAGATTGGCCAAAAGGGGGCGTGGCAGTGGGCGTGGTTAACTTTTGGTGAATATCCAAGTGGCAGATGTTGGTGGCTGCATGGTGTTGGTGACATCTGAGCTCTGGTTGTATTTATTTGATAAAATGGTAAATGTATCATCGATTATCAAAATTATGGTTGATTTTCTGTTGATCGATAAAAAGTTTCATCATTAATCTGCACAGCAGTGACAGTTTCAGCTGCTCTGAGGAGGTGGAAATACTTTATCTTTGATTTACAATGTCATTTTAGATAGATAGTTTTTGTTGGTGATGTATTGAGCCTACTGTAAAATGTGTGTTGCTCTAATTTGAAAGCTGACAGATACTCATACTGATTGTACTGGAACACTGAATGATCTCTCGTGTTACACTTTTTCAAAAGCTGATAAAATATTGACATTGACAAAATGTCTGAAAAAACTGGAATATTATTTTTAGAAATATCGCCCAGTCCCGAGTGACATAACTCAGCATTATGCAAAATGGAAAATCTATGACAATTTTTGCAGATGAACATGAATAAGATGACGAGTTATTAGCCACATGAATGGGAATACCACTGAATTCTGGGATTTAAACGTCGTTTCCATGGGGACAGCTGTGTTCAATCTGTGCTGTTTCCTTTGTAACAGGAAACCAGAGTTTGTTCAGTTTGTTCCTCTGACGGTTTCCTGGTGGATTATCATCTCTGTCTGTTTTGTTTTTTCCTCAGACAGAACAGATTTCACCTGCCTGAGCAGCGAGTCGCAGGAAAACTTTAACAGTTAAAGTCACATTCTACCATTTTTTGGGGCAGTGAATAGTGTATTAATAAATGAGTGTTAATGTCTATAAATGTAGTAAAGCAGCTGATTCAGTCGAACTAAAACAAATTTTGTTCAGCTGAAAAGTATTCATTCTAATGAATAGAGAAAAGTAAACAACTTTTAATGATTAATTTTCAGATTAATTTTCTGCCAACTGAATAATCAGTTAATTGACTGTGATCTTTTCAGTGCCAATTTTAACTGAGTTCAGTATCTGTGTGTCTCAGCCCTGTCCCGTTCAGGATCATCGCTGTCCGGCGTTGGGAAGACAGATCACGACTGCGCTAAGCCGCAGGGCAAACAGACGAGTTTTTGAATTGAGTGGTATTCCCCTTTTTACCTCCCGCTGCAGACGGCTGTACCTTTAGCGGAGCGGAGCTGGACGCCGCCGGTCTCTCCGGTCTCTCCGGGCTCGGATCTCGCTCTCGTTTCTTCTTCTCCGGCGCCGGCGGCTCCTCCTGCTCTCCGGACGTCCTGTCGGTCCTGCGCGGGCGGTCGGAGGCGCTCAGGCCGAGGATGAGCGCCACCTTCTCGATCTCGCTGCGTTTCTTCTCGGCGGCCTCGTGCTCCTTGCGCAGGTCTGAGATCTGGCTCATCACCTCCTCCTGCAGGCGGCCGATCTCCAGCAGCAGAGGGTCTTTGTGTCCGTCCTTCTCCCTGCGCTTCTTCCTCAGCAGCTCGCCTGCAAACCAAACACATGCTGACTCTTCACCCTGCAGGTCTGCTGGTCTCTGCACACGACCACACGGTCCCACGGGCTGACAGGGTACCTGTGGTGCTAAGGATGCACTTACACTACCTGTTGAACAGTTTTAAACATCTCCAATTAAACTACAAGAGTCCAGATATCATTCACACACACTGTTCCACACGGCAGGCAGTTTGGAGCAAACTGCAGAGTTTTAGTTTCACTTTCATGTTCCTGACAGAGACATCAGACCGAGGCAAACATCAGATGTTGATGAAGATGAATGATATCAGAAGCAGAAGGGGGGTGGGGTGTGTGTGTGTGTGTGTCACCTTGCTGCTTCCTGAGCCGCTCCAGCTCCTTCATCAGATACTCCTTCTTCTTCATGCGTATCTCTCTGTCCTGCCTCAGCTTCTCCCTCTCCTCCAGAACCTTCACAAACAAAATTGACGACAGGAAACGCATCACAGAACGACACAGGTTCACAGCAGCAGCTGAAATGAATCTGTCCTTAAATGACCCTGATATTTGGACATTTTAAGATGCAATAAAAACCTTTTGCTTCTGGCTCTCGTTGTTCTGCTCCTCAGAGACTCTCCGGTCGTGGTTGCTGCTCTTCGTTTCCTTCCCTCGGTCCTGAGCGCCCGAGCTCTTCAGTGGTCCTGCTGAGGGAGAACAGATCAATATCACTTCACTGTTGAGCTGTGACAGGATCCAACAGGCTGGTCAGGACGACAACTCATTTCTAAACCTTCTGAATCATTTCTTCAAACACGTCAGGATGATTCTGTATTTGAAGTATTGATTCTGCCTGGTGATAATCAATCACTCTGATCAGACTGACCCTTGCTCTCAGGCTCTGGCGGGACGGGCTTGTTG
>OMLF01037274.1:2692-17623 GCA_900302615.1 Holocentrus rufus | reverse complement strand
CTATTGTTTTTGCACTGGTTTATTAGCTGCAACCAGCTGCTCAATAGCTCAAGCCTCACAAATACCAAGTTTACATGACACATTTACGGTTAACTTCCAAATAACCTTATCATTCAACCTTTGGCTCTTAATTTCAAGTAGTATAAAAGAAATAAAAATAAAAACAGAAAATAGTCAATCAGTATACACTGGTCTTAGAAGTAAATGATCCAAGTGTATAAATTTAAGGCCTTGATAACACTTAGTCTCAAGTGGATAAAATATGTAACTATATAACTATCTCAACTCAAATTTGTAGGGCTAAACCACTGATAACCCTCAGGTGTACAGGTAGATATAACTACACCTACGTGCATTGACAGATCAAGTGTACGGATAGTTAAACAGGGTCAAGATTTTTTTTTCTTTTTTTTTCTTAGTTTTCTTAGTTTGCTGTCATTTTATATAGTTATGTATTTTATTGTGTGCTTGCTTCAGCTTCAGCGAAGGTTGCGTGTCACCTGGTCAAGAGTTCTGTGACAGCAGGCCAGGATAAGTCGCATTTCAAGTTCCAGTGCGTGTTGTAGCATGCCGGCTTCAAATTGGATTGGTGTCCATTGCCATCCTCATGCCCTTCTTTCGCTCCCATCTCAGGAATATTACACCTGCGTAATCTGGCCTCCAAATCTTCAGTCTCATCCTTCATCGATTTAATTTCCTTTTTTAACTGGACAACAACCTGCTTCATTGCAGTGATTGAGTTATACTGCTCATTAGCTGCCACCTCCAGGCTGCCAACATGGCCTGCTAGTTCCTCCTGTTTAGCATCAACGTGTTCCACTGCCATTTATCTCTCATCTGCTTCTCTACCTTTCTGTCCACTTTATCCAGCAACTCCTGCTTGATTTCGCTTATTTCCTGCAAAATGACCATATGGCCTTGTGCCAAGGGGGTGCCAGTAGTAGTGCTGGTATCCAGTGTTGTGTTTTTGTGCTGAGATTTAGACATAGCTGACAGGCATCAACAAAAACAGGAGTGTCAACAAAGTGTGAACAACTCAGGATTTGAAAATAAATGGGAAAAATGTTGTCTCCTCATCTATGCATTCTATGCATCGACTCGTCACAGCAGCCATGTCCTGCTGGACCAGAGCATAGCTTTGTAGCACTTACTCTTGTCGTTTTCTCAGACGAGTATCTTGCTTGTGTTGTACAGAAATCTCATGTGTACGTCGCTTTGAATAAATCTAAATAAAAATAATCTAAATGCCAACTGTAACTGTAACTGAAATAATTAACTGTGATGTGAAATTAAAGCAAAATAGCGGTTTGGAAGAAATTAGGAAGTTTAACGCAATGATTCTCGTGAAGAGCCCAGGGATGAACTCACGTCTTCACATGGCACCGCTCAAACTGGAAGTGTGTTGTTTTTCTTGCAGAGAAGCTAAACCTATGCCACACACACACTATTAGCCAAGCTTGCTGCCACTATAATGTGAAGACCCAAGAAAGTTGTCTAAAGTGGTGCCTGATGGCAAATCAAAGATCGATACACATATAAAGACAATCAAGTTTTTTTTTAATTCAATATCAATTCAGTACTCAGTGTACATATATACGCTGATCAAAGTATATGTAAATATTCAGTCTGTACATTTCAATTGTTCAAGTCATATTCAACAATATGCCAGATGCAGCCAGCAATGTTTGAACAAATTTTGCTATTTTTGTTCATATCCACCGATTTCTTATTTTGTTTGTACCCATTGATTTGTGGGATTCGCAAATTTTCTTATTTGTAGCTCTTGTCTCAGGGACAGTAATAGAAAATTTTATGAGTGGTCAAGATCACACTTACCCAGATAAAAAGATTTCCTGAGCAAGAAAACATGCTTTAAAATCGAGCATAACAAATGCATTATGTAAATATCATTGCCATTATATATCATTATATGATATCAAATAAATATTATCATTGTGTGTGTGTGTGTTTGTGTTTTGTCTATATGTAATATGTGCATATATGTCTGATAGCATTCCCTCATCAGCATTCCCCATCTATCCAACACAGGTATCAGTGTCCGGAAAGGGAAAGGACGCTACAGGGACACACACATTGTGACCTTTGCCCCCCGCTACTTGTTGGACAACCATTCCAGGCACAAACTTGCCTTTTCTCAGAGAGAGTTTGCAAGGGGAAAGGTAAGAGCTGTGATTTAGAAATCAAATGCTTTTCTCCTTCTGTCCATTATTTTTTTTCATTAATCTGTCATGAACTGTCATGTCTCAGACCCCACTTTAACTTTTCAGCATTACCTGGAATGTGTGTGTGTTCAAGTATTTGATAAATAAAATACAAAGTATGAAATTATGAGATTTTATAGGTCTGCAATTGCCTGCTCTATGAGTAGCATATTCATGAAGTAATTGAAGACATGGATGGATGGTGGATGAATGGACAGCTAGATGGATGGAAGAAAAATGGAGAATAAGGAGAATAAGGTTGGCGTTCTGTGAGGAGAAAAGCTGAGCATTTTCTGAGATTTTTGAGTCCTCAGGCCTACTGCCAGACATTTCACTATTTTGTCATCTTTGTTTGAGCTGCAATTGCAGTGCTTCCTTATGGATATCAGTATAGTTCTGAAAATGCTGGGACACAGTGGTGAAAAACATCTTCCCCCAAAGTTTGACAAATTCCGACCTGGTATGTCTCATATATCACAGATATCTCACATATCGAAGATGGACATACTGAACAACAAATCAAGGAACAGAATGAGGGGGCGCTCTGGTAGCTCATCATGTAGAGCATATACCACTTATTATCACCGCAGCAGCGCGGTTTCGATTCCCAAACCGTGCCCTCTCTCTCCCCTCCATCTTTCCTGTGTATCTACACTGTCACTCTCAAATAAAGCAGAAATGTCAAAAAAACTTGAAAAAAAGGAACACAACGAGTATGATCCATAGTTTCTGATCTCTGATTTCACTGTGCTGGACAATAAAGGTAAGGATATGACATCAGTGATGAATAAATTTGTTCCCAGGGCACTGCCAACCCGGAGGGCTACATCTCCACACTGCCAGGATCCAGCGTTGTCTTCCACTGGCCGAGGAACGACTATGACCAGCTCCTCTGCGTGAGGCTCATGGACATCCCCAACTGCACTTGGTCTGGAGGCTTTGAGGTCAACAAACCAAAGTCCTTCCATATCAACATGAGGTGTGTCATGCTGTGTGCACACCACAACATTCTTATCGTCTTATATCTTATGTTGTACTGTAGATATTGTTAGCATTTTTTATATTATTTGTACAGTGTTTTTCAGTGTTTATTAACATCCTTTAACTGTATTTAACAGTATTTTTTTTGTCCAATTAAGTTCCACTGTCACTACTGCCTCTATTTGAAAACGCTATACTGTAATACATAATTATTTTCTCAATGTTCTCAGTTTTTTTTTTTTATATTCACTCAGTTCAATTACACTTCTATGCTGTATCATGTGACTATTTGCTTAGGCACCCACCCAAGTTTCCAATGGGGTAATTAAAGCATCATCATGATAGCACTAAATGTTTGACAACTGTTTCTTTTGTTTCAACAGGGACACCATAGGGAACTGTTTCTTCCTGCGAGCAGAGATAACCTTAAAAGGAGCCACCTACCAGATTTCCTTCAGTGACACTGAGCAGTTGCCTCCTCCCTTCCGCATCGACAACATGTCTGAAGTATGCCATTGCCAGTAGATTGCATGCCCTTTTTTGAGTTATCTTAGCTTCACATTGAGTAAAGCTAGCTCAAACTATACATACATTTCTTTTAACCTTCTAAATTTAGAGGGATGATGCACAACAAAACAAAATTTCAGAAAAATCAGTCCCAAAAAACAAGTAATGTTACGTTACATTTACATTACGTTTAGCTAATTTCTAGTTTCCAGCACAGAGTAGCCAATACTACACAGGCCCAGAGGTTAGTAGTAACCTGGTTACTCCTGGATTTTGCTGTGTTGAATTTTCATATTCTCCCTGTGTTGTCCTCAGTTTCCTTTCATTGTCCAAACACATGGCATTAAGGCTGACTAAGACTCTAAATTGCCTATAGCTATGAAATGTTAGTATCTGTTTAGCCTTGTGATTGATTTCAGGAAGAAACACTGACAGAATGTTGAGTGATTGCATTGTTTCAATTGTTCCAGGTACCTATTCTGTTCTGGCAGCATGGTGTGGCTGATATCCGGCTCCACACAGAGGTGAAGGCTGGCTCAGTGCTTGACTTTGCCTGTGATGAGCCTACCCTACCTCCCTACCTCACACTCACTGTCAAGGGTGCTGGCTCTTCAGAGATCACCGCTGACATGAATTTCTTCAGAGAATACAACAAACTCTACTACGAGAATTTTATCTACATTGCGGCCACACACACCTTCTCACAGTATGTACCATAGATGGTCTATTAAAATGGCTGTAGTCTCTCAAGTCAACGTATCTCTTCAAAAATCTTTGAATTCTCCATAGATAAGTCCGTTCAGCCCGTTAAATTTTGAGAAGAGGAAGCTGTCATCTTCCACCGGAAAAACTCTACATACTGCAAGAGTATTCAACCAATCATGACACAGTGTTCACGAAAAAGTATTCCCCTTGGAAACAACTGAGACAGCTCTATGAAAAGAGATGCCGAAAGACGTAAAATACGTCTTTGTAGGAAGAAAGAACCTTGTTTGTCATGGAGCGAATTTTCCAAAATTCCGAAGGAACTTCGGAATTTCCATCTCTCCTGAGCAACCAGCTTGCTAGGCTTCAACTAGTTTGGTTTGCAGTAGTTATTTACGCGTCTGCACAGGGGATACAGAAGTGAGGAAATGACTGGATATCTGCCCCTCGTTTTCAGGGCCTTCGAAGTACAGACTTTTGGTGGAAGCATTTGGAAATTGTGGGAGCCAACACGTCTGGCTTGAGAGACTATAAAGGCTGAAAGTATTATAGATTTGATGAGATTCGTGTTCGGCAGATTCTTGTTCATCATGTAGAGTTTTTGTTGCATGTATTTTATGCCAGTATGAACTCAGGATTGTATGAAAATGTGGGTATTGCAGCCCAAATCATAGTTAACAGTGTTAGATCATGGAATTATGACGTTACTAAGAATATCTATAAATAAGAGCTGCTATGAGTGAGTTTTCATGAGTGTAAAAGTTTAAGAGAGTGATTTTGTTGATATAGGGATGCTGATAAGAGGCCTGTTGGGAAGAAGCGCCTGGTGAGCTGTGCTGAACTGGTGTTGGATGTGGAAACCAAAACTCAGAGGGTCATCCTGAAAAAAAAGGTGCTATTGCAATTTTAAAGGATACCCGGGTAGGGTGCCCATGACACACGCACTTTCCTTTTTTAAATTTATTTATTTATGTATTTTTGGAGTTTGTCAGTGTATCTGCACTGACTGTGTATCTCAGTATGACTGACAGCTAGCATAATAACTATCAAAAACAATAGTCTACCAACTGACAGTCATGTTAACTGCAAAATAGGGCTGCCCCCGGCCAAAGAATTTCCTAGTCGACTTAGCTGGGTGAGGCAGCATTGCAGCGACAGACCTTCAGACCTTACCTTGTAGCTGAAAGTCTAGTTTCACCACATTTTCTAATTGACGCTTAGTGACAAAGAAATCCAAGTACTGAAAGCCTAAGCTGTATGTTTAGTGCAATTGTTCATGATACACATTTTATTCACACTTGACATTTTGAATGCTTAATGAGGCACACATTTAAATCTCCAAAATCATTACCTATAAATCAGAAAAAAAGGAAGAAGAAAAAAAACAGCAGTGATGGATTAATCTCTGACAGTTTCATATATTTGGACCTATTTTCCAACCCTACTTCCATTCACTGAACATTCTCTGCTAGGAACCTGGAAAGCGCTCCCAGTTGTGGAGGATGACTGGAACTGGCATGCTGTGCCATGAAGGCTCCTCCCCGCCACAGAGCAAACCAGCCCAGCCACGACCACTGGATTCTTCTTTGGTGCTTGACATTGCTGGGCTGGCAGCTGTTACTGACAACAGGTTTGTATTGTCACTGTGTGGTCACTGCACTGTCTGCTATAAAAGACAAGGTAATGTGATCACATTTCTTCTTTGTTTGCAGTTGTAACAGATTAGGTCATGTGTTAGGAGTAATTCTGTTTCAAATTTAGAGTTTTGAAGATAAACTGTTATAAAGGATTTGATTTAAAAAAAACTGTTGATGTATCTGAAATTTGTCTTCCCCTGTCAGCTTGCCTTTTTAGAAAAGTTACAAAGCTGGACACTTGAAATATTACAGATCTCTCTGTCTCCCTCTCTTCCTCTTAGTTTTGAGCCGTTGATGCTCAGGAGGCCAGACTCTCGTCGCAGTACCACACAGACATGGTACTTCAGCTCAGGCATGCTGACCTGTGGTCTTCCCCGACTGGTAGTGCAGGTGGGTATCCACCATCGTTAGGGTGCATTTACATGAAGGTTTTAAAACAGTAAGATACAAGACATATCCAATCTCTTTTGTTGCATGTTTTTAGGAGCGCGACCCGAGGCAATTTGATACATAGAATGGTTTTGGGGTCCGGGTGGTAGAGCAGTTTGTCTAGTTATCAGAAGGTTTCTGTTTCGATCCCCAGCTCCTCCAGAGAGCATGTCGAAGTGTCCTTGAGCAAGACACTGAACTCCTGACTGCTCCTGATGAGCAGGTTGGCGCCCATCGCAGCCTCACTATCAGTGTGTGACTGTGTGTGAATGGGTGAATGTGAGGCATACACTCTAAAGCGCTTTGAGTGGTCAGCAGACGAGAAAAGCGCTATATAAATGCAGTCCATTTACCATTTTGGCAGGACCATAATGCCCTTAAAACTTAACAAATTCACTTCAGTATTATGATGGTGTTGTCTTTCAACATGGACGGATGATGACAGAGGCTACGGGCATTTCTATAGCTGTATAGATAGCTCTATAGATGTGCATATATCTAGACATGGAGCTGTTTCCTGTCATCTGTTGCTGTCTGTATATTACAAGCAGGTAAAGTGAGTCAATCC
This sequence comes from Holocentrus rufus, assembly GCA_900302615.1. NCBI lineage: Eukaryota > Metazoa > Chordata > Actinopteri > Holocentriformes > Holocentridae > Holocentrus > Holocentrus rufus. The sequence continues at coordinate 10,574 of OMLF01037274.1, read as the reverse complement.
TCTTCCCGTTTTGGTTCAAGGCCCCTCCCTTGTGCTGTAAGACAATCCTACACATATTATGACAAAAGTCATACCTGGGTTACATAAAATAAACACATTAAAAGCAATACTATTAAGAGATTTGCACCTTGAGTGCCTCATTTTTCTACAGCCATCATACAATGGTGTCACAGTTAATATATGAACATTATATTGGGGTAAATATTCTACACATAGCACTTCTAAGAACCACTACACTCTCCCAGCTTCCCAAAGACAATTCCAATTCCCATGACTGTGGCAGTGTTTAGGTTTCTTTTGACCTCATCATGGTATTAACAACTCAAAAAACAATTGTACCACATTATTATTACTGTAACTGCTTCCCAAAATCCTGTCAGTACTTTTATATTCTGCAGTCTGTTTGTTAATCCATATTCTCTGATTTCCACACACTTCTTTCTGTTTTATCATCTTTCATTACATATGACCACTAACCCTCAGACTAAGGGTGGCATCACAGGACTGTATGATGGAGCAGAGGTAGTGCTAGGACCAGACTCAGGGCTGCTGGAGCCCAGCCCGGAGCAGCAGTTCATCAATCAGAAAATGAGACCTGGCTCTGGGGTGCTCTCAGTCCAGGTGCTGCCAGATGGACCTACACGTGTACTGCAGGTACTGTGCAAAAGCTGAATACAATTACAGTGGAAGGTAAAGAACAATTACTGAAGCCATGACACCATAACAGTTGCAAGATGAACGCTAAAATAATAATAAAAAAAAATCCTTAAAATAAAAATATTTTATTTTAATAAAATATAATCTTATCCCCTTTCATCCTTCTCATACTCTTTGTTCACTCATGCATGAGAAAGGACCACAAGTATCCATTTTGTAGAGTAGGCAGTCATCTGATTTATGTAAATTACTAAATTCATATACATACATACAAATCTAATAAAAATAGTAATAACAATAATAACAATAATAATATAAAAAACATTGACTTGAATGATTTCAATTATTTTTTCTTGACCTCCTATTGCTTTCTACATTGTCTGATGTTTTGTGCCTATGTTTTAAAAGTGAGAAAGAATATTTTTTTAATCTTCACTATCATTGGTTTAGATGTTGAAAATGGCTGTTCTTGAATCAACCTCTTTATTACTGACTCCATCTTATCTCCATCTTATTCCTAATTAAACTTGTAATTTATGATCAGTCAGTTTAAATGGTCTTTTTAGTTGGACTACTGTGGTTGAACATTGTTTTACACAAGCCTGGGTTTGACGTGTTTTTGTACCTGCTCATAGTTAAGTGACTTCAACCAAAGAAGAATGGTCCAGACCTCTCCTAGCATTGAGGAAGACCAGCACAAAGAGGATGTGAAGAAGAAAGAGCATGAGCAGGAGCTAGAGGTACAGCTAACCATTAGATGAAATACATAATACTGTAAGATAAACCCTGGTTTGTAACATATTCCTAATAACATTCTCATTCATACTAATGAACGTACATGAATACAGATTTGTTCCTGTATTTATTGTACTTTCATTAAGTGTTCATATAAAACTTAGGTCAGTTGTGGAAAACGAGTGGTGCAGTGTTTTCAAGGGGAAATTTAGAAGCCCTCCATTCAATTCAAATTTTAACTGAAACCCTGAAGCTACGAAATGCTATTTTTCCCCGAAGTCAGCAAAGTTATTTTGTAAGTTCTGCCTTCCGTCCTCTGTGTTGGTCAAATTCACACTCCACCACTTGCCACTCATCTTAATGAGCTGTCTGATGAACTCTGTGATAATCAAACACCACTTTTTAAGCCTTTGCTATGCAGTTTTCTTGGTCTGACAAATAAATTGCTGCAGTGTTGTGCATTAACCAGTGTATAAATATACACATACCATGTACATGAACAGATACAGATATACACTAATAATTACTAAATGTAATTTTTTGTTGTATAAAGAGATATGGATAAAGACATTATTTGATCTGAATCCAGATCCAAGCTTAAGCTACATGTACATTTCACACTACATCTACTGATGTATTGACTATTTTGTTCACACTTTTCGAGAATATTCGTGATTGAACCATTTTCTCTGATCTATACTTTATTTTTATTTGTATCTCTCCAGGTTTTGGTAACCTTGGAGGAAGGGCTAGGTGTGTCTCTGGTCAACAAGCTGCCTGAGGAGCTTGTCTTCACTACACTGTCTGGCATAGATGTCCACTTTACCCGCACTGCCACTAGCGAGGTCTTGGAGCTCAGCATTCAGAACATCCAGGTCAATTCACCATATATCTATTGAGTACTTAACATCATCAGTTTCACACAAATGATAGCTCCACTGCATATATTCACAGGAACCAGAAATTGTTGCTGTGAATATAAGATTGGATACCCAAACAGGCCTTCTTTCGCTATCTTTCCAGTGTTTCAGCTGATTCATAAGTACTGCCAATTTTACTGCCCATAGTCCACTGATATTGTCAGCTGATTATTTGCCTTGACTGAAAATTCAAACTCAAACCAGTTACATGCGCTAAAACTAACAGGTCCAGCTATTACCTATTTAGAGAGTGATTTGCAAAAAAGTTCTCATTTAAATCAGTTCCTTCTCAATTTCGGTGCAATTCACCAATTGGAATACCGGAGTCGCTACATAAACCAGGGGATTGTGTTTTATTGTCAAAGAAATACATCTTTGTTAGTACTTTCTGTTCAGAGATACAGTAATTGCACAGATTTTCTGTTATAGATTTTATTTTAAAGCATCCTTATGATGAGCAAGCCATCAGTGAAAAAAATCACTTTACCCCTGATGCACCTGCCACATGGCATGGATATGGCATACTATCCCTGGAGTGTACAGAATGGCTCCAACTGCGTGGTCGAGGCAGCAAAATTGTGACTTCAGGATTCCAAATGTGCGCTCCACCACGTTTCACAAATTAAAACATGCTTTTACTGGGCATTAAATACCTTCAGTGCAAACAAAGCAGATTATGCCAATGTAAAAAACAAGTCAAATTGGAAAGTAGTTTCGGCAAGTAGCAATTTCTGCAGAGTAACCTTGGCCAGAAAGAAACGACTTGATATAAACCATTGCAATTACACAAAAAATTTTTTTACTGAACTTTTTTGATAGACATAATCCAGGTTGTTTATTTTTGCTTTATTTTCACATTGAATGACTTACAAATCTGAGATTTGAGTTGCTTCACTACAACTGCTACTACTGCTGCCTCTTGTTTTCATTCAATCAGGTTGACAACCAGCTTTTAGGCACCACCCAGCCAGTGATGCTGTGTGTGACCCCGAGTTCCAGTGACAGTAATCTGGTAGACAGTGGTGCTGCCCTGCAGGTCAACTCTGTTAAGGTTCCCAGCAACCTCATGCTCACATATCTCTTCAAGGTGAATGTCATACAAATACACTTGAAAACAAAGTATAAATGACTAAAAGCAGTCTTCAGTCATGACTAAAATTATATAATAACACATAAAATAAACTCAAGCAACACTAAATCTAAGCAGTCTGCATATACTTTATGAATATTGTAATGCAATATTTGCATGAACCATACATGATAGAAACTTCATACCTACACCTCAGGTAAACCCTACTGAGTGAATGATTTACTCCATAAATTAACATACTCATGAGGAAAAACTGATTTTCTTGAAACTAGTGTAACATCTAAATACTTAAAGTTATGGACTTCATATTAAAGGATAATTCCAGTATTTTTGAACCTAGGTCCTGTTTTCCCTCTATTTGGGTCTAAATGATTAATAGGAACAAAAGGTTTTGGAATCGGTCCAGTATTGAGCGAGAATGCTATAACCGGCAACTGTGAAACACAGCTGCAACATAATCCAAAGGGGCAACCTATCTGTGTCAAAATACGTCCACTAAAAGTGTTTGTTTTGCCACTGACAGACTCAGATTTATATTTTGAGTGTCTGATAACTTTATGGAAAGTGCTGGCACTCAGTTCGCAGTGCCTCCACTCTGTCTGCAGCAGGCCTCTCGATTCTCGGCACAGCGGTATGGGATTTCTTTCTCTTCTTTGGCTGGTGGTAGTAATCCAAATCGTCACTGCAGACCCAATGGTCTGCGAGGTGCAGTGTCCAGACAGGATTGTAAGCATCCATTTGTAGCACAATTTGCCACAACTTCAGTATGCCCCAATACATCAACGGTAGTCTTTGAAAGCTGTGCAAAATGCGGTGCGACATTCTGTTGGCACAACTTGGAAATGTGCAAGCACAAACCATTTTTCTTTAATCTTTAAATAACACTAGGCTACGCTTTCTGATATCCAACACTAACGTTTCCACTCTTCCCCGGACAGATCTTTCATGTTTACAGTTTTCTTCCTGCAACAACTCACCTCCCCCAAGATTTCAAAGCAAGGCTTCTCCTTGATGAGACTTCAGTTATACATCTCTGAAGGGATGATTTCCATAATGTTCACTGGCCATAATGTCAGTGGCAAAACAAGCACTTTTAGTGGTCGTACTTTAACATGGACAGGTTGCCCCATTGGATTATGTTGCAGCCATGTTTCGTGGTTGCCGGTTAGAATGTTCTCTCTCAATACTGGACTGATTCCAAAACTTTTTGTTCCTATTAATCATTTAGACCCAAAACATAAGGCCTAGGTTCAAAAATACCAGAATTATCCTTTAATTCCACTCATGTGTTGTGCACAGATTATATTTTTTTCCAAAAGGTGAATTTACATAATTTTAGAGCAATCACTTTGTCTCCAAAGTGATCATTGTTTTGGTGGTATTGTACTGCCAGAGATCCCAGAAATCATTTGGCCAGTAGTGCAACATCTTTCCTTTGTATTTTCTGGTACTGAAGTTTAGGTTTCTGTAGGATATGTTCTTTTCTTTGTCTGTTCAGCCAAAGAGGCAGTCATATGTTAGTGCTGCTGGAAAATGTTAAACACTTTCTGGGTATAGGTTGAAGTACCACTGTTATTTCAATCTGCAAAAATGTAGTGGAACAATATTTATTTTTAGAAAAATGGCATTTATTACTTTAATGAGTAATTGCTTTACTTTACACACAAAAGTCACATCATACCTTTTATTTTCCATTAAATTAAATGAACAATATAATTTTTCAGATTCTGATATTGAACATGGGTGTTGGCAGTTAGCACAAAGTTAAGATGCAGTCTGCTAAGTATGTATCTAACCATATTTCCACAGCATCTCATGGTTACAGCCCGGCGCTTCACAGTCATCATTGAGGAGAAACTGATGCTGAAGCTTCTCAGCTTCTTTGGCTATGGACAAACAGAAACTGGTGGGTCCTTTTAAAATATCACAGTTGGTGTGATGCTTTGTTCAAGTGGATGCTGTTTATTTGATTACTGCTAAACACTGTAAATGTATTCACATATTTTTAAATGTATAATTGGTCCAGTGCTGGAGAAGTTGGATGAAAACCTTTATGAGAAGCCAAGTGAGGAAGCAGGACCTCCCAAACGCTACTACTTTGAGAACCTGAAAATCAGCCTCCCTCAGGTCAAGCTGAGTGTTTTCACCTCTCACAAGCTCCCTCCTGATCTCAAGGTACTGTAATAGATATTTTCCACATTACTAGGAGAACTCTTGTACCTCTTGCTGTTGACACCTGCACCCCTGTTGACACCTACACTTTGTCACTATATGCGCTCTACCTTTTTTATCATGTTTTCTCCATGTTCATGGTTTATGTCCTCACCATAGGCTCTCAAAAGCACCCTGGGCATCCCGCTCATTCGCTTTGAGGATGCCGTCATCAACATGTATCCATTCACTCGAGTGCACCCCTATGAGACCCAGGAAATCATCATCAATGACATCCTCAAGCACTTCAGAGAGGTGAGACAACTTTTATTCAGATCTGATGTGCCACACGAAGGACAGGGGCGAGGGGGTGTTCCTCTAGGTCTCTGACACCCAGTACCGGGCATTAAGGATCACAAGGACACCATTTAGATTAGATCAGATTCAACTTTATTGTCATTGCACAAAATACAAAAGACAACAAAATACAGTTTTGCATCTAACGAGAAGTGCAAAGAAGTAGTAAAAGTGCAGAGCAGTGTTAAAAAAAGGCTAAGTGGAATAACTACAAGGACAGTGTGTGCAGCCCATGACCCCTGAAACCTCATTTCCTCCTATTCTCTAAAACAACTTCTTTCATAAACATGTTGAAACATTCTGGGCACATGATACTCTCACTTCTTGGAAGTTCTGCCTTGCTTGGGCTGTTAACACCATCACCATCATTAATCTTCCTCCAATTCTCCTCAGTAGTATGTTATGTGTATGTGTGATAGAAAGGTCTACACTTAACCATGAGATATTCTACGTCAGCAGAGCAGTGCCTCTCGGTTACAGCATTGTCCGCGCACCAAACTTTGTTTATATAAATTCGCAAACCCCCACCTCTGGTCTTGCCGGAGTCATCTGTTGTCCTATCCACCTTGAGCATGTAGCGTCCTTCTAGCTAAATGGCGCTGTAGTTATAGTTATTAAGCCATGTTTCTGTGAAGATCATTATGTTGCAGTCTGTAATCCATTTGTGAGTGATGATCTGCAGCCACAGTTAATGTATTTTCATCTATTATGTGTTATCACTCTCTGCTGTGTCATCCTGAATTTCTCCTTCCGGGGATCAAAGACTCCTCTACTCTTATCAGCCAGGAGAGAGGAATGTCTTGGAGCACATTCTCACTATGCATTTTTATTAGAACTCTGGAGTGTTTACTTCTTTAATTCAAATTCAGATGGTACTGCACAGATACCTGAAAATATATGTCTCGGTTTTCTTCCAAGCAAACTGGTTAACTTAGGATCTAGTCTGAGTCAGCTACACAAATGACCCCAATATGCACAAGGGAAAGTTAGGTGATTAAGTTCCTCTAGCTGTGCTCTCCAGCTCTCCATTCATCAGTCAGTGGAGAGCTGGAGTTATGTGCTCAGATAAGGTTGCTAGGTTTTAACAGCTCAATGCTATGTTGTGTTTCCCTCCCATAGGAGCTGATTAGCCAAGCGGCTCAGATCTTGGGCTCTGTGGACTTCCTGGGAAACCCCATGGGGCTTCTCAATGATGTCACAGAGGGTGTGTCCGAGCTCATCAAGTATGGCAATGTAGGTGGCCTCATACGCAATGTCACCCATGGCGTATCCAACTCAGCTGCGAAGGTACTGCTCTTTTTTTTACTGAGTTTTATTTGATTCTTTTTTGGAGGTCCCAGTATATCCGGGAAGCCTGTTGGTTTTGTTGGAATTTTTTAAAAATTATTATTTATTTGTTAACAGTTGCATAAAAATTGTTAGCAGAAAATTGATAAGCCAAAGAGTATTATATGGCTATTGTCAACCAATAAACTTGACAAAACATAGTCTAATGCAAAATTGTCCATAAATTGTTGACTATACAAGCTTTTGTTCTCTAGGGTTATGTCGAAGTGGGTTATAAAATGTGGTCATGGTTTAACCAAAGTTCCATGGATATTTCAAGAAGTCAGCTTTATGTTTATCATCTGCAGTGTGTGAAGAAACTTTGCTACACTGCAACCATAATCAGTTTACTGTATGTTCAAATGCTACCAAAACGATAAACAGAATATTTAGACCCTTTATACAGTTTTAAAAAAGTCACAGTAATTAAAATGTTGGTGATAAAATCTTGAAAAAATCCACACATCATTCTGCTGATGTCAGGTATATTGTCAAAAATTTAGGTGAAGTTTGAACGGACATATAGCGAAACAGAAAATGTGCATACAGTGCAAATTACAGTAAGACAGAATATCACTGGGGACTCATTGTTTAATATGTCTGCACACTGGGTCACGTGACGTAGACGACAGAGATGGCTGCCTAG
>OMLF01037273.1:36457-50793 GCA_900302615.1 Holocentrus rufus | reverse complement strand
CAAAACCCGCCTCTTTTCATTTCACTTCCATTTAAAAGAACAAAGGGAGAAACTGTTTTAAGTACTGCTGGGACACTCTTATCTTTCTTTAGTCCTTGACCATCAATGGCACTCAAAGGTTCACTTTGAATGGGAAAAACACAATCTATAAATGAGAAATTTTATAAATCTGATTAATATTTTTTGTTTGCTGTAACAGGTTAAGGCATTAAAAATACAGATTTTTTTTGTCTCAGCACAAACACAAAAATGATTTAATGGTAACCCTACTAAGTTCAGATTGGAGTCTTAGCCATCATCTAGGGGCTGGAACTTTCACGCATTTCATTAACAGGGAAAAAAAATCATTCTGTGATGTTGGTGAGTCAACCTTTAGTCAAGTCTCTGGATGTTTGCTTAGATTTACAAATATTCTGCCTGTAATACTGCGCCCCAGGAACTTTTTAATATGGACACATGCCAACAGACAATCAATCCATTAATACATATGTATATAAGCCAAGAAGGCAACTGCCAAAAGTGATGCCAGCTCTCATCTGCCAGTTGTATGGTCCAACCTTGGGGGAATTATTTGTACCAGTGCCAGTGGCATGAGATTCACAAGTGTTATAGGAACACATGGTTATTTCCTTATCCAATTAACCAGGGGGAATCAAACTAACGGTTTTGTCATTGTGTCCTATCCAAAAACTTAAAAACCTAAATCTGATTCTTAATGTTGCTTTAATTAAGCATTTCAGTGTATAAGGCAATAGACAAAATCGGTTAGACGAGGAAAGAAATGTTAATAACGCTGCACCAGCTGTCACCCTGCATCCTTTATAAACATAACATTCATTTAAACCCTGCTTATTGCATGTGTGGAAAAACACCCAACTCCACAGCAGTATGAGCTTCCACCATGGTTGCATACTAACGAGGCAATTAACCTCCAATACACTCAGAGAGTCAAGAACAGAAGAGAGGGCAAGAAACCAGAGGAAACTTTGAAATCTTGACTGGGTTGCTTTCCTTATTCATTTCTCACAGAAAACATTTGCTTCAAAGCCTATAATAACTACCATAATGTAAAATAATATTATAAAGTGTTTCCTAGCTCTCGGAATATTGGCTAGATTCAACACTGTTAAAATCACTTTCATTTCGGGATACAGAGACATTTCAGGACATTTCTATTCCTGCAATAAATTGTTTTGTTTCATTTAATGATACAGTGGCTGGAAAAAGACTCAAGAGAATATATTGTTTAGACATAAAAGGAACAGTTTTGTAACAGTTTGCCAGGACAGGAGAAACTGTTAGTTTTATGTCTAAACTATATTTTCTTTTTACATGGCAGAAAGTGAATCAAGCTATCACTTGTATTGATGTATTAGTCTAACAGCTCTGTGAGTGTCTACTGCTTTACCAGAGGTGTCCACCCAGCATTATCCTTCAAGTTGGGGTCAGCCCCTTGGTCCAGGAGCTCTTTGGCAGCCTCCACGTCTCCCTGCAGGACCGAGAGAGAAGAGCACAACTGCGGTCAGCATTCCAGACCTGTAAACACAACCCTTCAAACACTGCAGCTGATCCCAGAGCACAAGAGCCCCGCTGTTTATCAATCACGCTCAGCAGTGGGCCATTGATTACCTTGTCCAGAATCCAGAGAGGGATTACAGCTATGTTTACAGGGATTACTTTAAAACGGTTTATTCTCGCCGGGCCGCAGAATGGCTGTCTGATCATCTGAAGAATAATATGTTCAATCGAGGAAAAAAAAAAAAAAAACACAGCGAGAGGAGATTTACACAAGCCGATTTGGGCTGGATGCAACTCACGAGGCAATGCCAAGGAAAACTGAAAAATAATTAACAGCCCAGGTTGGCAACTTCCCCTCGCATTGTTTTTATTGTACTATTGATGCGTCAAATTGTCAGATTCTAAGTCAATAAAGCCATTTCTTTTAACTGTGTCACTGATATGAATTGTGGAATTAAGTGAATTATTCTGAGATTTTCTTAACCTTTATAGCAGCCAGATGCAGAGGAGTCTCTCCTTTGTGGTTCCTCTTCATGTAGGCAGGGCTCCCCGAGGCAGGCCGGCCAACAGATGCACCAGGAGAGCGGGGAGATTTTCTCTCCACAGAGGACAGGAAAGAAGGGCTTTCTCCCTGCTCCTGTCTGGGGCTTTTGGTTTTCCTGCCACGCCTGGGAGTGACCAGAGACTCACGGAGGGCAGGAACCATCTCTTCCTGTGATTGTGTCTTCCGGTGCAGGGAAGCCCTGGGTCTTTTTGGGGTGCTTTCTAAAGCGGACTTGTCCTCCACTCTGGATCTTTTTGGGGAACGCTTAGGAGGAGATAATTTGTCCTCTTTTTCGGTTCCCTTGCTTGGTTTGGGGACGTCTGCAGACAGAGCATCATTCTGGAAGGGACTGGTTGACGTGTTCTGGTCAGGTTGGGCTTGATCATCTAGGGCTGTGATGTTGCCTCCAGACAGACTCCCCTTAAGGATGCTCCTGGTGGGGCTGAGAACATCGGTGCATCCCTCTGGCCTCGCAGGCTGAGGCTCCTCAGACAAGATATCAGGGCTCCCAAAAGACACTCTTTTACTTGACCTTCGTTCCTCCTCCGCACAGGCCTGCCCCTCTTCCCTTGGGGCCTCTTCCTCCTTGCTGATCCCCCACTGCTGGTTTATGGCCATCAGTTTCTTCTCCATCTTCTTCTTGGTCTGTCTGCATGTCGCCTGTCTGGGTCCATTCACTGCCGGTTTTCTGTTGGCAGCATTTTTGGACTTCTTCTTTTTGTTTTTGTTGTCAGTGTTGGATCTTTGAGGACAAGTGGAGTCAGACTCTTGGGAGGACTGGAAGTTGAAGATGGACAGGTCACTGCTTTGAGCCATAATGGCATCTGACTGTGCTGAGACTGCTGATGTCTCTCCAGAAGACTTGTTGTCTTTGTTGTCTGGTATGGTGACCTCTGACGGTTTCTCCACCATGCAGCGTACCTTGCGGCTACGGGGACTGAACCAGATCTTGAAGTTCTTCTTGTGCTTTAACAGAGGGCTCTCTGGCTGCATTTGCTTCTCCGCACAAGAGGAGTCTGCAACGAGGTGTGGAAAAGCAAAAGGTCAGAGAGTTGACTGAGCCAGCATTGCATGTAAAGGCTGATTTATACTTCAAAAGTTGAACTGTCGCTATAGCTGCGCTGTAGCTGTCTGGGGCGATTAAAGGATTTATAGTTCTGCATTGTCAAGTCTGTGTGCACATCACTGAAACACTAGAAAGCAGTGTCATGTTTTAATAATTCCATGCTAACAAAGCCCAGATAAAAACAGAAACAATTGTATTTTCACTGTTTAAAAAAGTGTGTCTACTGTCAGAGTATAGACCCACATTTTTAGGAATTTCTCACCAAGAAGTGCAATCTCTATATTTTTGGAATATGTGTTGTAATTTTTTTTTCTACATATTTGCAAATCTCCTGAGCTGTTGTCTCTTTGTTGTCAGCTGAGACACAGTGGAAGAAGTACAAAAGCGGACAAGTGGACCAATAACAGTTCTTGCCGTCTTGCGTTGCCCTAAACACAGTTAGGTTTTTGGGCAGCACTTTGACACAGAGGTCTGAATCTGCCTTAAGATCTGTGCTACACTTTATCCACATGACTTGCTGTGATTAAAAAAACATATTTGGCAAACTGTTGCATCACTACAGGTAATAAAAAGAATGCAAACCTCAATTTACCACTTGTTGAGGTGACAAAATAACAAAACTTTGTGATTATGCACCGACACGTGAAAGAAGCTGAAAAGCAGCCTTTTGTTTTGGCCTCATTTCCACACCAGCTCACGCATGTAACCAGTTACCTGCAGTTTTGTTCACGTCTTTGTAACCCAGAAATCTGTCCTGCAGGGTTAGATACACTCCCTCAAGTTCTGATACCTGCTGATTAACTGAGCCATCGCACCATGAAGCTGAAAGCTGCAGGACTAGGTGAAGCCCTGGTATTCTTTGTCAGAGCTCAAATCTACTTGCAAGCTAAACACCACCATGGCTAATTGCATTGCATAATTACTGTCATTACAAGGATGCTGGATGGGAGATAAGGATAAAATACTGCAGGAGCAAGCCACTAATGCTATCATTCAGAGATTAGATTGCAAGAGGAAAATGTTAAATGTTTCAGTCAACAACGGATAGATGGATGTGTGGGTCGATGTGGGGAGATGGATGGATGGATACATGAAAAGTAATGGAAAGGAAGCAGGGATAGAGAGCACAGCCTGTTCACTGTGTTCTTCTGCCGTCTACCTGAGGTTTTTGTGGGATTCAACAGGGACTCCAAACTGCAGAAGAGATGTGTGATATTGCTGAGCTGCCTGTTGATTTGGATGTCCTTCACCCACGCGGGGCTGTGACAAACTGCACAGCCATCTCCTGCCCGAGGCCCAGCACAGGACCTAAGCAATAAACATATATTGGCTCGGAAGTCCACTTCACAATTCAATAAAAAACAGAAATACACTGAGAGGACAACCTCTTCTGAGCAGTGACATCTGGTCTTTCAGTGATAGAGGGTGGACTTTAAAACCCTGTTTTGATTTCACCCTTTAAAACCAGTCAGTCATGAAGGGGAATGTAAGTTACGTTAAATTTAGGCCTTTTAAGAACTGAGACGCTCATTGCATAAAAGGAAGTGCAGCTTAATACTAGAAAGGTATTGATATAATGTCTACCTTCAGAGTAAACCATTTAGTAATATTTCATCTACTTTCAAAATAAGAATGAAGATATAATCCAAGCAGAGCGATATGTAGCTACTTCAAACTTTTCTAACTTTGATGCCACGGTGTGCCATATTATGTTATTTGATTTTCCAGTTATGACACCCTGAATTGCCTGATTTTTACCTCCACTTGACAACTGTGTTCTGATGTAAGTCTCACCTCCTAATTTACAATCTTAAAATGTCATTAATATGATAATGCCTTGCCATTATCATCTTTTGTTTTTGCTTAGAATTACGTTTTAATCAAAAAGGTCAGAGCTCTCCCTATGCTTGCTGAACATTCATTTTGTGTAATAAACCTTTGTTAACGACTAACTGCAGATTCCTCAATTAAAATGAAGAAGTAATTGCTCTTTTGAACATGCAGACAACACCATGTTCCTTTTTCTAAGAAATACACAAGAAAGCCTGGTTCTTTTATCCCGTTACATATATTATGTTAACCTTGTTTCACTTTAGTGCAACAGCATGCAGACATGTGCCTCTACCTTTTTATTTCAAGGACCCCAAAATACGCACATTGGACCACAGATTCCCATTTAACATGATTTCATATCAAGGAACCTCACATAAGAATTTTTGTTTTTACATATATCTTGGAACAGAACTGCATAACAGTGGGGATAATGAAATCACTAAATACGCCAAAAAAGTTCCTCTTACAGCAATCCATCACTGGCCTCACTTTTATGGTATCAGTCAAAAAAAAATCCTGTAACTGAACTCCCAACTTTAACGTCCAACAAGGGAATCAAATGTTAAACTTGTCAACGTAAAACTTTCATGAAATATTCTAATGCAGTTGTTCAACCAACATTACCTGCACAGAATATGTTCACAGGTTCCCAGACACACAGGCTCCTTCAGTAATTGCGAGCTGTGAAGACAAAACATCTGACGTTACTGATGAATAACCTCGGCTAACCAACGTGGGAAGTTAGATAACGTTAGCAGACAAGCGTTAGCATTAGACCCTTTCTTGTATTTACAGAACATCATGGAAAACTATATTTTTAAAAAAAATCTGATATTTTGATGTGGCCTTGTTTGTCAGCAGCATGAAACATTCAATTCGGCAAACAATTTATCAAACAGAACTTAATTTAACGTTACAATATGAACTTCGCCTTCAATCAGTCAGTCCTCTTCGAACATACAGCAAAAGTAAATGACGACTGTGAACAGGGGAAGCAGGTGTGAACATACTGACACGAATTCATATGCTGTTATGTCAAGGGCACATTTGTGAATTACAACTTTGTACTTTATTATTTGCTTTAGCTTTGTAAGTTAAGATGGTCGAATTGAAAAGTGGCTGCTAGCGATTCAAAACATCTTTTCGGAGGACACTGACGCGTAAAGGCCACAATAACCTGACAGATTTTTTAAACGGAGTAAATACGTTACAGCTCTTTTTAACCAAAGCAAAGCATGCAGTATCGGCGGTAGCTTATGGAAGACTTATTTGCTCAATTGGTTTTCCATAGTGTGCACAGTAGCTAGCTAGCTAGAGACCGCTGTTAAAGTTAGTTACCATTTTGAACAAAGCAGCAGTCGTCGAAAGTTTGCGACAGCCTCTTGTGTTTTCGTCCAGTCTCCTGTGTGAGTGATAACATCGTCATCCATTTTTTTTCTTGTTTAGTGGCTCACCGGTTATCACTTTGTTTATGAAGGAAGACAGCAAAAGCAAAAACAAAACAGAAGTAGCTTCCTGGTTGTATCTCCCGCCACAGATTGGCGGAAGGAAGTTGCCATTGCCACAGTGATGACGTAGACGATGGCGTCACGTCCATGCCCCGCATATTAGTTTATATATTTTTATTTTGTAATATATTTTTATTTTCTATCACGACAGAAAAAAATACAAACTACAGCATAGAACGACATTTCACGAGTTGCTTTAGAATATAGCAGACATTTAATATAAACAAAACGGCAATTTGATTCGGTGGCTTTAGAATATGTTGGCCTACATTTTCCAAAATATAACAAATAAAGGACATTAATTCTGAGAGGTTTGGCTAGAGTGCTGGAATGTACACAAAAAGTAGCTCACATATGAAGGTTTATACCATAAGCTACATTTTGTTTACAATTATATTGTCATTTTTTAAAAAAAACATCAAATACACAATTTTTGAGGTTATTCAATTTGTTCCAACACAGAAAAAAAGGTACTGGGAAAAAAAAAACTGTTCTAGTCTCGTCAAGTCTTACAGCTTTGTGCCATGAGTGCACTGTATTCTCTATCTGCACATCAAAGAAAATAACTAACATATTCTTAGCTGATTTTGAGTAGTTTGAGATCATGTTTACTCTTTTAATATGTTTAGTCATGGTTTTAATTTTTAATAGTTATCTATTGGGTAATAAATAAAACTAAAAATGATATTGCTATTTCCTGGGGCAGGAGTTGGAGCTTCTCCCAGGGTTTTTTTCAGACCATGCTGGCATGAGGAGACCACAGTGGCTGCCTGCTGCCAGGGACCCAAACTTAAATGTGGAATACCCCGGTGTATAGTTGTTTTCTTGTTTGTTTCCCTAGTTCTTTTTTCTTTAATAGTTCCCAGTTATTTTTCATTTTTCATCAATTTTGATTTTCTCCAGTTTTGGCCCAGCTAATCTGCGCTGTAAATACGCTGCACTAATCCACTGCTGTAAAGGTGGGGTGTGTGTGTGTGTGTGTGTGTGTGTGTGTGTGGTGGGAGGGGAGGTTATTAATTTAAGAAATAAAGACCTTTGAACAGTTTAAAAGCTCCTTCCTTTTTTGCCTTCATCGCTTAACCACCCCTACAAGGCTGAAGTCAGTTTCTTGGTAAGGTTAGTCCATTGTGGCTCTTCCATACACACAACACACAAATTATTAGAGATACTCTTCAAGTACACAGAGGAGAAGAGTCCAGGTAAAAGCAATTATGCCTCATTGATTTCCAGTCATAAATCTATTCCAATCACAAAGGAGAACCAGACGAGTTAGAACAGGAGAAAGGGAGCTTTGAGACATCTTAGTTGTGCATTGTGTAAAAAAGGCTGCAGCCCAGTAGGAACATGTCTTTATGTGTATTCACTGTCAAGTATCTAGCACTTCAAACATTATCTTCACATTTTGAAAAGCATGTACAGAAGGGCAATGAACAGCAGTTGCATTTGAAAAATAGCTTTATTAGATGTATAAAAGAGAGCTCGATATGTTCAAGACCATGTGGAACTGGGCCTTAAGCAGGAAATCATCCATTAAATATTCAGTACATTCATTCTAAAAGTTAGATATGCCCTTAGAGGAACTGTTAATGAGTAGGGGAAAAGTGCAGATATTGAGAGTGTTCATCTCTGAATGCCAAGAACATTTTCTTTTGTGATATACACCCGGCAGGCAGTAATTATATTTGCCTCAGGATAAAAACGGGCTCATTTAGTTACTTTGTGTATTTAGTGTATGTGTGCTTTTACATAAACTGAGATCATGTTTTGTTATTATATGGGCCAAAAACAATGATGCCAAGTATAAAACAGTGTTTCTCATTACAACATTATGGATGCCTACGGTAAAATATTGTAATAATAAACTGTGCCCCCACCACAGAGAGAAATTGAAAATTAAAAGCCTTCACAATTCATTTTAGCCTTCATGAGTAACGAGATTTGTTGAACAAAAAGTAAACAAATAATTGCACTTGTTTGAGCCATCAGATTTGACAATAATGTCAAAATGAGGCTTTCATTTTAAAACTATTTTGCTAATTAGCAGTGTGTATGTGTATATGTGCATGTGTAAGGAATGTGTGTGCACTGATTATCACTTTTGATTAAAGAGCTGAGAATGGAAACGTAGGTTGCATTGGGTCAGTCAGAAGATTTTAAACAATCAGGATTAGCAAAGTACATATTTAGACTGTTTTTTCCACACACACACATATACACATACACACACTCACACACACACACACACACACACACACACACATGCACACAGACATACACACATATACTATATATATATGTATAAACATATGGATTGGACTTAAAACAGAAACAGATACTGTGCTTTCATTTCACAGTGCACATGGACCATGTGAGACTGAGCGGACGTTTTTTCCATTTTTTTGGTAAAGATGAAAGTCGGTCAGTCGCTCTATGTCTCCACCGTCTCAATGGAGCCCAGGCTGCCACAGTCTTCTTCTTCTTCGTTGTGAATTGGTATGGTTTCCATGCCAATCTTCCCCATGGCAAAGTTGATGAAGACCTGCGGGAGTTGAATAATGATTTAAGCGCCGTGCTGATATTAAAAGCCATAATTTTTCCTTGAGCTCTCACTTGAAGCCCCTCACACATACCCTGCCAGTCTGAACAGATTCAAAGTGTCATGAAACAAAGGGTAGCTTGTTTCTTTTTGTTTTTTTCACAATCCAGAGGCTTCTGGTTTACGTTTTTGAGACGACTGCCCCCCTCATGGCATGGAGAGTCATTTCACATGCTGCATGTCGGCTGTTGTCTGTGTGCTGTTTATTTTTTATGGACTGGACCACTGGCCTCGATCGAAGCTAGTTTGACATTGGCTTGGTGCGTCCCAGACCTGAGCCAGTCTCAGTCTGTCCCGCTCACCTGCAGCTCTGCCTTCTACCTGAACATACAGTACTTCCCATTCCCATGTGGACGAAGTAGAATATCATCACTGTCTGAATTTAAAGCTTGTGTACTCTCTATAACTCATATTCTCCTTATTTTCCCTCAGGCATACCCTCTGTCAGACTTTCTCTGACTCTCTTTACTCCCACTCAACTGTCTTCCTCCCTCCCTCCCTCCCATCCTCTCCCTCTCTCAACTCCTCGCTTCCTTTTCGTCTGCCCGTCTACCATCTAGCAGGCATCTAAAAAAACACTCACACTCATTCTGCTGTTCTCTCACCTCGTCCAGTGTGGTCTGGCTGACAGAGAAGTGTTTGATCTGCAGTGCACTCTTGTTGGACTCCAGCTGGTCGAAGATGTCGGCCACCCCGCCTGGCGCCACGGGTACGTGGTACTCCACCATCGTGGAATGCCGCTCCTGTGAGTCGGGAAAGACGGCACAAGTAAGTGCCTTTTGCTGCGGGTAAACAGCCTGGCAAACATGAGACTATCGACCCAATATCAGCAAAAAAATAGAGCATAACATGGTTTTAAACTTAGCTTGGTTCTTTATGGGTTGAGGAATATTGTGCTTATGAAATGTTTTCAAAAATAATGGGATTAACTCAAAATCGATTGTCATTCATTTTTTCTTAATTCCCAAAAAGCTGAAATTTTGACAAGATTTTTACCAAACGGCAACAAAATGCTGCCTGGTGGACACCAGAGCACCTTTCATTCCTAATATCCATGAAGCAGTCATATATCAACTGGGATATCATATAAATCCTAAATATGCTGTAAAAGCTGCCGTGCCCTAATGACACTGCATGTAACCATTGAACCACAGTTATGGATTTCGTAGTGATGTTTTTTCCACAGTTTCAGGACATGGGCATCAGGAGCCAAATCCAGGTGAGTCAGTTGATCAGTCAGCCAGTTACAAGACTCTTTTCTCCTGTATACTGCAGCACTTTTAAACTGATTTGTTTTTGTTTTTTGTTTGTTTCAAATCACAGTGAAAGTATTTTGTTATTAGGGGGTAATTACAGGGTAACAAAAACAAATTCTGTGGAATTAAGGGTTAACAATTTTGTGATTAGGGAATTACTAAAGAGTTATGGTGTGACACTTGTTACACTGAACATTCACCAAAAACAATACATGGACATTTCTGAGAGGGGATTGTTATGTAGTGACTACAAGTTGTACAAGCTGTAAAATAAAGTGCTGCTTGTTATCCCATAATTACAAAATCGTTACACCATCATTTGGAGGCTGCAAAATGCAGTGCTACCTTTATGAACATTCACATATTTTCACACAACCTTGCTGTAATTTGTGTTAAACTCCCACAATACTTAATCAACAAGACGATCATCTGATTGGCTATTTGTGTGCAAGCCTCACCCCCCACCAGATTTCAGCTGGCAGTGCCGATGCTGATGAGAGTCATCAATCTTTGAAAAACTAGTTTACTAATTTGATGATGGATTGAAATGATGCATATTTTGGGTTGCAGCACCTCGTCACTGGTAGTCAGCCTGACAGTTGTTGTGTTTTCAGTCTGTAGTTCATTCAGAGGTAAGACCAAATGACTCTCTCACCTCTTATTGAGTGATTCTCACTTGCAGGGTGCTGCACTCTCACTAATGTGTGTAACCTTTGCAACTGCAGCCCATAAAATAATAAATTATATCTTCTAGAAGAAATGATAGGCATAAATGATGCCTTTGAAACATTTAGAGGAACTTCACATAATCCAGTCACAATCCATGCATGACTGTACCGTCACATAATGGCTGCAGCACTCAGGACTGGATCTTATAACATTTCTCACCAATTTGTGGAGTCAGTTAGTGAGTGATTCCACTTGTTATTTGCACAGTATGATTTCATGACTACAGGGTTGTTAAAAAAAAATGGTGGTCATAATGTACAAGAAAATCTTTTGCCACCATTTCTGTGGAATCTGGTTGGACAAAGGAAGCAGTGAAAAAAAAATCAACATTAAAAAGAAATTTATTTAAAAAGGTAGAGGTCGAAATGGCAGCATGCTATAGAAATCTCTGCTCATTCATTTGCATATATCTTCTGTATACTCTCATTAAAAGACCTCCTTTAGAGACCTCCTTTTTAAAGATAATCTAGTTCGATGTAAGATTTAGTGTATTAGTGTAGAGGTAGCATTGCAACTGCATCACATATCAGAGGTGGATGACAATGACTGGACAATAGTGATTGCTATTAACAGGTCATGCTTAGGAGGTGTACTATCAGTTATCAAGATATATTAATCAGTTTGATAAATCCGTCTAATCCTGAATCCAGTAAATCTCCAGCAAACATCTACATCCATTCTTATGTATGGTTTATGTTCCTACTACAGTGCACAAGAGTGCTTCTTTTATTGCACCGTATCTTTTTGATTGTACTGAATAGTTTGTTAAGTTCACCTTGAGATAAGTGCTGGGGAAGCGGTGCTGCATGAATCTGGTGATGGCCTCCACGTCACAGGAGGCATGGGCCAGGTACATCTTCACGGTGAACCCGCTGCCAAACCTGCACAGTGGATTTCACAAACAAGGCGCAGTGCTATTACATGTCTGCGGGAGGGTCAGGGTTATGAGTCAGACGGAGCCTTCAGCTGCACGTTCTGCAGCTGAGGCCAAGACTGATGGAACAGAAAAGACCACTTGGAGGGAGTTGGGGTGTAGGAGGCTGTGGTGGCAGGGTTTGGAGAGCAGGGAGGACATGCAGGGACCACTGACCTGTTCTTAATGTGCTGCAGGGAGCCCAGGCATCTGAACTGACCCTTCACCATGATGGCAAGACGGCTGCACAGCGCCTCGCACTCCTCCATGCTGACATGCAGAGAGAGAGAGAGAAAAGATAAAATGTCACACTAGAACAACAGCAGTATAACTAGTTCTGCTTTTTGTCACGTGGCAACAAAAATATACTGTCTTTTTCTGCTAGTGTTCAATCCTTTTGCTTTATAAACCTTCACAAATAGCCATATACCTGTTAATTATGCTGGTCATTATCATTATAGGGAACAAAACAAGACAAGGATGTCATCTGGCACAAATGATGCAGACACGCCTGTGTGGTCATTAGTAACAAATATGTAATCTGCATTTTGGCCTGTAATTATTGCGCCCCTTTAACCTTTCAGCCATTTAGTTAAAACTGACATTGCTGGAACGTTGTGATCTGATGCGTTTTTCCTCCAACTTTTGTCAAAACCTAATCAGCCATGTCGGAGATAGTGTGCATGATGCACGGATGAATAAATGAACTAATGATCCAACAAATGAATGAATGAACAAATGAACAGAGCAATGAACATTGCAGCACCCATCCTTGGGTTAACTGGTGGTATTTTGAAGATACCCCAATGCAGGGCGAGATGCATCATTTCCCGAAGTTTCAACAGATTTAGATCACCGGTGATTAAGATAATGTCCAATACGCCTCCCGATCTCCATGTCAACTTCTCAGCAACCAATAAAAACAGCCCTACTGTAAATTTAAGTTTATCTAATGAACACTGAAATGGAGTAGACTCAGCATTGTAGAGGGGATTCTACAGTTACTAATGGCCCAGCTGGTAGTCAATAGGAACCACCTGAATAACTTTGCTGACACTTCCATGGTGATAAAAACAAGCATCTGCACATTCATTAGGTTGTAAGGCTATAATTAGCTTGTTGGATCCTGTCATTTAACTAAAACTGCCGCAGTAACACAACAATCTCTACCATGCCAGCTCAGTCAGGTAAGAGCACATCCAACAAATTGAACTACATTTATAACGTCAGCTAATGCTAATACTCTGCTTTAATATAAACAAATTTGTTAAATAGCATTATGACAAAGCCACCAACCTACCAGATAAAGCTCAGCTACTCACGAAATCAACTTTTTTTTTAATATCTACAAGAGTCACAAGGTTATTTTGAATTTGAATTGGAATTTGAATAAATTTGAATTCTACTTAATTCTATTTTTATGTGCCAGAACTTTCTCAAACCATACAGAGGAGTAAAACAGGTAAGTAGAGCAGAAAAATAACCTGGGAAGCTGGAAATTGAAAACAGTCACCTAAGATGCTATTACTTGTCCACAATATCAAGCTGCTAGACTTGATGGACAGTCAACAAAGCATGAGCAATGCAGCTGCGGCTGAAGTGTGGCGACGGTCGACTGACCTGTGAGAGGTGAGAACGACGGCACATTTCCCCTTCACCTCTTCGGAGATGATCTTCCAGAGGTGGCGCTTGGTGCGAGGGTCCATGCCAGAGCTCGGCTCATCCTGTGGAGAGAGGTTGAGAGAAAACAATGAGGGGGGATGGGCGTAAGAGAAGAGGGAGCAAGGAAGGAGAAAACAAACCAAGATAGAGAAATCAGGGGAGAATAAAAAAGATAGGAATGGCAGAGCGGAGAGGAAGGATGAATTGAGGAAGGCAGTGCATAACAAATGTGCAGTGTATAACAAGAAGTGAAGAAATTAGGACAGGGTGAAGAAAAACAGTGAGAGCAGATGGGAATGGCAAAATAATACGAGGAGGCCCAGTGTGTGACAGACAAATTGAAAAGGGAAAGAAACAAGGACAGAGAGAAAGAATAAAGACAGGAGGGCGAGCCAAGAGAGGATGGGAAAAATAAGAAGACAGATAAAGGAGAGAAAGAGGGAGGACAAGGACAGGAGGAAGGAGAGAGAGAGGATATGATAGAGACGTGAGGTAGAGGCAGAGTTGAATGCTAGGGGAAGACCACCCTGGGGTGAGCCTGGGGAAGCAAACTAATTAACTATATGAGATCTGCCAAGTCTGGGGGATCGATGTCTACTTTACTTCAAAGACCCACTCAGGAGGAACGCTAGTGTAAAGTTAGTTTCATGTTTGTTGTCGGGCTGCCAGACAGGCAATTTAATGAACAGCCACAGCAGTGTGAGCGGGCGG
>OMLF01037273.1:24972-36437 GCA_900302615.1 Holocentrus rufus | reverse complement strand
GGTGTGAGCGGGCGGGTCCTCACCAGGAGAAGGATTTGTGGGTGTCCAATGAGAGCCAGTGCCGTGGAGAGCTTCCTGCGGGTGCCGCAACTGTAACCGTCGGTGACGTTGTTTCTATGGTAGCCCAACTCCAGCTTCTTCACCAGGTGGTTCACCACCTAAGTGGAAAACATGCCAGGGATAACAGAAATATGTAAAAGAACAAATTTAACTTAATGAATTATCACTTCACCAAATCTCAGCTGAAACGCAGCTACAAAGGCAGGTCATGGTGAGCTGAATGCTAATTATCAGAATGTGTGGGCTTTGAAAGAGCTCTGACCATCACTTTTATAGAGATTTCAAAGCAACACAAGCCAACTAACTAGTTCCCACTGCATGAAAACAGAGATAATTGGCAAACGAAGTCAAACAATTGGTGCCTGAATTTCAAGAATCAGACACAAAAAAATGTAAAATTATTTAACGTGGCAAAGGGAACAGTCTAAATACAGCCTCATTAGAACAAATGGTAAAAGAGAACAAACTGCATCAGTGGTCACAGAGTCAAAGCTCACCGACATGACAGCCTCAAAATCACCCCAGAACTGATTAAACGTCTCGGTCACACAGCCTTGGCAAAAACAGCGAGCTTCACAAGGCTGGTATTTATGGCAGAGCTGCTGAAATCATAATCATACACTCATCCTATGTCAGGTGCAGCGCTGATCGTCGTCAGGTCTTGACCTGATGAAGAACCCCGGGGGAGTGAAACATGGTAATCAAGTAAATACAGGTCTCTGTGGAACGTGATCTGACTCATTAATGGCAGAGCAGCCTCTGGATAGCTGCTTGTATCCAAGGCCAGCACACAAAGACATATAACCTGATACAAGGAGCACAAAACCCTGAAGCCCTGAGAAATAGAAAAAAACATAAACAAGGTCTGATTGATGAGTCTCTGAGAGCTTTTTTCTTTCTTCCAGATGGACATATGCTTAGAGAAAACAAAAAAAAAAGCCCTCAACCCACAATATCTGTTGCCAACATGGTGGATCTGTACTGGTACTGGTCTACTAGAACTCATTTAGGGCCTTTTCCCTCTGCAACAGTACCAAACCTTTGGATATATTATTTGCCAAGGGTCCAGTTCTAGATCCAGTCACTACAAAATCCTGTTTCCCCTAAGTTGAATGATAAGGGCCCTTAGTCTGATGATTACTCTATAGGATCAAGCAATGCAGTAGGAAACGATTTTACAAGACCAGGAGCACCCAAGGGTCCAAACATGTTCCTGATCCCTCATAACGTCCCCATACGCACTGCTTAACAAACTCCAGGAGCGGTTTCATGAACAAGAGGATGAAGTCAAACTCCCTCCATGGACTCCCAAGACAGCAGATCTAAACATCATTAAACCTTTACAGGAAGTCGATTTCCTCCTCCTCCATCCCTCAAAGAACCAGAGGCTTTCCCTCTCGTGGAAAGGTCCGATATTGACCGCGCACAGTTAGAGATGCAGAATGACTGCAGGACAAGGATTAAAACGTTGTCCTGAAGCAAAGAGTGAGCCTCGTCCTTATTGGCTACTTGATATGCATACATCGTTATGTGTTTGTTATTTTGTCCACCCCCTGTAGTTTATACAGACAAGTACAGCTGCAACGCCAATAACTGAGGTGTCCATTCCCATGTAAATTTAATTCTGTTTGGACATCAGTGATGGATTAACTTGGTGACTGCGTTTTATTTCAGCCCTGTGCCGCCCTGTTGTGGGAGTTTTAGACAAAAAGGAACCAATGAAGCATGGTTTATATGACACACATCAAATCATACACTGAGTGTTAAACAGCCAGAAAGGCCACTGACAGCAATTCACTCATTCACCTTGACTTGCACGTCAACTTGCAGATCTAACAGCGCTATACTTGCCTTTTCATTTAAGTTATTAATCACATATAAGCCTTTGAATGGTGCTGTAAATGCTACTTGTTGATTTCTCTCCCAGACCAATTCTTCTCCAAGACGAAGCCTTGCATGTTTCCCATAGCTAAGTCTCATACATGAATGTATTTTGGAAACCAGATCAATGCGCTGAGCCAATCCAGTCGACACTACAACTCCTTTAAATTCTCCATTTTTCTACAAACAAGGCTACAAACACCGTCAGCAGCTGAATTTGAATGATTAGCACCAACAACACACCACATCCTTGACTGGTTCGGATCAAAATATGCTGTGTTTTTTTTATGTCCTCCTATAAAAGCCCCTTTCTTTCACCTTTGATGTAACAGCTCATTAAGCTTGACAAAACCATGTAAATGTGAAATGGCCCCATTAAGGCTCGTCTCATTATCCTCAGCTATGGAACTATCAGTGGGAGACAACATAAGAGGAGCTCTATATATAACCTCATCTCAGCGAATTAGCCCCACCACCGATACTGTGGCCATTACGGCCATTGTTGTCACCACCCTGACCGGAGAAGGGGAGCTGTAACGACAGCAGCGACGGTGATTACAGCCAAACGCATCCATTTCTATGGCTGATTTCGTCCGTGTGTGTACGTGCGTGTCTGTGCGTGTGTGTGTATGGGTGCTTGTGTGGGTGTCCTCGAACATGTCTGCATAATTCTGTTGGTAGCATGACTGAGGCTGTCACAGCCCATTATTGTTCTGAGGCTTAAGGATCCTCGGCTGAGAAATGGGGCTGAGAGAGAGAGTGAGAGTTTTGTTGAGGTCAGTCTTACATGCTAAATTCAGTTTTGCTTCTGTATCAGTGTATTAAGGGTGTGATACTGTATTTTTTTTCCCCGTTTCTGCACATTAGGTTTATATATGCTTTCAACAAACTCTCATCACCACCAGAGTTGCTGTCAGGGAGAGAGGTCACGACGGAATATCAGAAATCTCATCATACTTTGATTGCTTGCTCTGCAGATTCCTTCAGTTTTCAGCAGCAATGACAAACAGAGAGTCTCGGTAATCACCGGAGAATGCAAGATTGATTAGCTTTCAAAGTGATAAATGGGGAGAATGAGGCTGAAGTGACTCGTCCGACGAAATCCCCTCATCGTCGAAGTGTCGTTTAAAATGTAAATTTGTCTTTTGCGGTGATACATACAGCATCAGCTTAATTTTGAAGCTTGGATCGCACAAGTGACAGCAAAAGGCTTTGGTGTCTCCAGCCGTCTCACAGACAGCAGTGAGGCTTTCAGCGCACATCTCAACACTTCACTCCCTCTGATTCAGTATGCACGTCAGCGTCAACAGCTACAACTCTTGCACCTTTGAATTCGTATCTGATTCCGTGTCATTTTGAGGACGGCGTCGTCACTTCCTATCACTTTAAGAGTCGGCGGCTCTACCTTACCCTGTCAATCTCCGTCTTTGAGATGCCGCGGATACGGGCGTAGAAGTACAGATGCTCTTCCCCGGTGAGCAGCTCGTCCAGGGCGTCGACTTGAGGACAGTAACCGATGTTGATGCCTTTGTTGCGGCACTCCATGATGTCTACCATCCGCCTGGGGGGGAGCATAAAGAGAAGCACTTGAATGGCATGAATTGTATGCTATAGGACAGATGGATAATGTATATATGGAGAGTCCCTGTGGTGCTGCCATCTATAATGTGCTGCACTGGGAATAGCCCTCATCAGACACCTTAACCATAAAGGGAGCCGGGAAGGTGTGAGTCGGCTTGTGATTAACGGTACAGGAGAGCCTGAGATGCCCAAAACATGAAGACTAAAATTCACACCTCTTTCCTTCTCCGTGGAAATTTGTTTTGCGCAAAATTTATTCCAGTTCAGATTCATTAAACAGTGCAGCCTGGGCTCCAGAAAGGAAAGCATCATCCCGGACTTGCTTATATAACCCATCTGTTTTCTTCTCCGCTGATTCCTTTTAATTACTTCAATTAGACATTTTGGAGGAGTATGCCGTTTAAAGTTTTAAAAAAAACAACCTGGTGTTTTTAATTACTTGTATGCGCTGATGTAGAGGTAAATAAAAGGAGGGGATGTATGACCTCAAGCAACAGAATTATAAATCAAATATATTTCCTAAAAGGACTGTATTGTAGTATAACTTACAGTTTTTACTATGATGTGCCCAATGAATTTACATAATGAAGACTTATTTCATACTAAAAAACTGGGTAATTCCACCAACAGCAGAGGTGGATAAACTGATTTATGTTTATGTCTGTATCTCCTTTATTGTATGCGATGTATTTTTTCATGGCTATCATCACTTTACTGGGGCCAACGGACAACAAAGTCCATGACAGAGAAAAGTCCCAGACATTTTCATGCAATTCTCAACAGGTTTTCTTCACATGCTGCCGTGTTTTTAAAACAATCAAAAAAAATTCAGCTTACCCATCCCAGTCCTTGATCTGCGCAGTGCCGTCTGTGGGGCTGACGTCTCCGGTCAGCATCTTGAAGGTGGTGGTCTTTCCTGCTCCGTTCACACCCAGCAGCCCAAAGCACTGCAGACCAGAACAACATGCACTGCTTACAGCTCAGGCCAAGACACTGCTCTAAATACACGGTCTTAAATTCCAGATCACAGCTTAATTTTAGTAGATTACAGATGTGTGATGAAAGATTCTGCAGATGTTCAGGTCACTTTTCCAATCTGCAGGCCCGCACAGTAAACACAGAGGCATCCCATGAGTTTCCCCCTGCAGCCTTATAGCCATGATGCAGGGGAGGGTCAATGTGGTTACAAACTACATTTTGTTTAGTTGGCATAACAGTTTTATTCCTCATACTTTTCCTTAAAGAGGCAATAAGTAAGATCTATGCTGCCACACAGCCCTGAATGACCATAATATCTGTGGAGAGCTGATAGGGTTGCTATTCAATATCAGTGACTCGGTGACTTTGCTGGACTTCTGGCTTTCAAAAGTCACCTTCCAATCCATACTGCCACTGATATTCAAGGCAAAGGAAATACAGACCCATTATACTGCTCCCTATAAAAGGCTGAAATGCTGTCTCATGAATGGTTGAGTATAAGCTCACCTCTCCAGCAGGTATGCCCACAGAGAGCCTCTTGACGGCGTGGACCTTCTTGTTGAGGTATTGGTAGACCTTGGTGAGCTGGCTGACCTGCAGGATGTCTGAGCTGGCCGCTCCACTGGACACCCGCAGGTCCTCGGCCACCACATCCTCATCCTCGTCCCCGTTGGCCACGTGGGGCACCGACTTTCTGCGGAAGATCAGACGCCTACGAAGGGAAGAATAATTCTGGTAACTAGGTGTGCTGGTGATTTATTGGAGGCAGCAGGAGTGACATGACGGTGCAAGGAACACGGAGCAGAAGAGTGACTCGCTAGATCTGAGAAGAATTGAAAGTCAGTGACAGGAGGGAGGGAGCTTTACAAAATCTCTGATGGATTTTGACAAGAGGAAGGAATCTAACCTCAGCTGAAAAAGGAGAAGAGGGAGAGAGACACTCGATAAATGAGCGATGAATAAAAAAGAACAATCAGCATTTATCATTATTTCCATAGGAGCAAAATCCTAAGAGATGCTGAAATGCTACACTGATCTGATCAATTAAATGCTTGTGCTAAATGTTCCTAAACACTCACCACGGTCTAATTTGCAGTGAAAATGTTTTTCACTGCACATTAAAATGCTTTCCACTCCAATTTGTGGCACGGTACTTGATAAATGAGGGAGCCACCATGCAACCGGAATCATTTCCACATCCTATGCATACATTTTCGATTCAATTAGAATTCCAAGCGTGAATTCAAACACTGCATGTGTGCACAGAGTTCATGGAGGTTCATAGCAGAGCAGTTCACTGCACCAGCATACTGACTCTTGCCTTCAAACATCCTCATGTCCAGTAATGAACAGACACAAAGCAGCAGACACACAGTTACTCCAGTGAAAGTACCACAAGGAAAAGTATACTCAAAGTACTTGCATTAAGTGTCACTGCAATTTACAAGGATGAATACCCAATGAATCACTGATGAGCCTTTTTGTATCAGCAGTCTTTCAAAATTTTATAACAACTATTTCAAATAACTGCTTTAAACAAGACCAAGGGTGGTGCGTTCATGGTGGGATGTCAGACTCTGTGTTCTCCACTAACTCCATATGAGGCTAGCTTCACACAATGCAACTTCCATGCAATTAGTTGGAGGTTGCAAATGAAACTTTTACCGTTGCCATGTCAACAGACCCATATGGAACATTTCAAATGATGATGCAAACTGAAATTATAATTTTCATTGGATGGTTCGCCTGGAACTGTAAATTGCATAGAACTGAAGTTGCATTTCATGTAAAGCCAGCCTTACTGTGGAGGGAGAAGGCTGCTGCAATGGGCGATCTACTTCACAGGCTGGAGGGACTAACTGATCCAATTGGCTCAGTGCACTGGATTGTTTTTTTTTGCTTTGGTTTAAGTATGTCAAAGTACCTGGTAGAGCAAGGCTACTTTTATTTACCTTGGAGAAAAACTTAACTAAAGTAACACAACTACTGTAAGAAAGGTAGTTCAGTAAAAACTATAGCTTTGAAATTTAGTGGAGTAAAAGTCAAGGTAGCCAAAACTAAATATACATAAGCAAAGTACAGGTACTTTAAAAATCTACTTACAGGTAACCAATCTAGTTTTCCTTGTAAACACACACGGTTTTGTTTAGAAAGACAAAAGATAAAAGAAAGTAAACCAAGTAAACACAAATGTGCAGGAGAGGCACAAGAAAAAACAGAAGGCACACAGGAGGTGTGTGTATGCGTTGTGTCCTAGAGGCCTAATAAACATGTTGAATGCACTTCCTACCTCAACAGACCTTTGCAAACCCTTACTTTGTAATATTTTGAAAATTATTGCAGGAGGAATGTGATACAAACAATATGGAGACCCAGTTTGGCTAGTTTTCAGTATAGCTCCACAAGTGGCCACAAAGTACTTTGGGTACCTTTAACTACAGCGACAAAGTACTTGTGCTTTGTTACTTTCCACCACTGGCCATGTAAAATCCTCATCTCACCTGACTTTACGCAAGAGCCACTTGTTGAGCAGCAGGCGCAGGGTGAAGAAGAACAGGCCTTGGATGAAGGAGGAGATGAACATCCAGCCCAGGGCGTCCATGCCGAATGGATTCTTGTAAGCATCGATGTTGTAGCCACTGAGGATCTGGACCTCCATGTTCACCCTGGCCAGCTCCATCAGCCCATTGCCGAAGCTGAACTGGGGGAAGATCAGGAAGGCGTGGCTCAGGTTCCTGAAGATGTTCTGGATTGCCTGCAGGAGGGAAGGAGAGGACGAAAAGAAAGCGAGAGAGTGGAGATAGAGGAGGAGGAAAAAAAGGAGTGAGGATATAAAACTGCATCTAAGGTAGCCTGAGTGACTCATCCTGATTGCCATCTCACTGCCGTGTCGTTGAATATGCAGAGTACAACTGCCCTGCAAAATGTGACTCACTCCCCTGAAACTCAATATCACCACAGCTGCAAGTGAGGGGCTGTTAAATGCAGCATTGTCAGAGACGATTCAATTGCTATTAAATAGTGTCTGGGCTACAGACTGCTGCACTGACCTCATTGTCCTGCATCGCAATCTGACCCAGAAAGTAGATGATGGAGGTGGACATGATGGTATTGACGCTGATGAAGAGATTGATGCAGACAAAGGTGATGAAGGCCATCTCTGCGTCCTTGAAGATGCTGGACAGGAGGTACATCCAGGGGAAGGTAGAGAACCTGGGGACAAAACAATGACAGGGTATTTTTAAATACAGATTTCCATCATAAACCCAGTAAAAAATAACTCTTCACACACCTTAAAATAGCCCTGCTGTGATCTGGTGGGGTTGGCTTTCAAATACAGAAACCCACAAAGCCTGCTTTGATTTCAGAGTTTGTTCTCCGGAGGATGGAAGTGGATATAGAGAATTTATGCACTACCCTCCATCAATGCCCCATCTAAAATGACATGCCCTTGCATTTTTTAACAGACTGAAGTGGTTTAGTCCTTTAACAGGCTAAATGGAGCAGCTGTGAGCCTGATGAAAATAGGCACCAGAGAACATTGAAAAGGGAAGGGGAGAAATACCAAACCATGAGGAGGGTAAACATTCAAACATGATGCCAAAAGAGAGGAAGATAAATTACCTCTCCCTCTATTCCCTGGTGGCAGCACATCCTTTCCTGTTTTTTTTCTTCCTCTGTCTGTCTTTTTTCTCAAATAATCTGCTTGTTCATTTGATTGGGGTGTTCAGGTCAGCGCGAAACAGAAGAAGAGAGAATGCCGGAGAAAGAGCGGAAATAAAAGGGGAAAGTAGGGTGGGAAGAGAGAGAGAGCGAGCGAGAGAGAGAGATGGACAGAAACAGATAGGGCTAGACAGAGACACAGCGTCTGACTGCTATACCCGAAAAAAAGGTGCTTGGTAGGCAGACTGTGGGTGCCAAGCTGTGACGTGGAACAGAAGCAGGGAAGCTGCAGACCAGACCCAGGTGGGTGCAAGCGGGCAGGCAGGCAGATGGAGCGCTGTGATTATTCATTGCTTGAGAAGGAGACATCTGTCTGATAAATGAGAGGCAGAGTGCTGAGTTGGCCTCCTCCTATCTGGGGCTCAGGATGGGGGCCCGCTACGGCACAGGAAACACCGCAGCCCAAAACTTCAACTACAGATGGGAGAGTGGCAATTTAAATTGTTCCAGTAATCCAGATGTGGGAAGCACGGCGTG
The DNA here is from genome assembly GCA_900302615.1 of Holocentrus rufus. Lineage (NCBI taxonomy): Eukaryota > Metazoa > Chordata > Actinopteri > Holocentriformes > Holocentridae > Holocentrus > Holocentrus rufus. Next base: position 27,737 of record OMLF01037273.1, on the reverse strand, counting down.
TCACTGGTTTGAGTTGAAGGCATCAAATTTGCATACTTATTTAAAATGAAGCAACAGATGAAACCAACAGAGCGGCATAAGGTGTTCACTTTTGAATGGCGCGGTTAAAGGTGCTACTCATAAAATTCAATCAATACATCATCATCAAATTCTTTGTGATGTCCTGGGATAATGACTTTAAACACGTGGGACCATGGTGGAGACTGGTAGCCTCAATCTCACAATTATTAGTGCTAGTGTTTCTAAAAAAAAGACCACATTTCCCATAAGCCTCATTGTCTCCTGTACCCACCTCCTCCCCTGGCATCTTTAGTGCTAAAGGAACATATTAGAGGTCATTTTTCCATCCACTATTTCCTCTTCCACCATCTGCCACTGCAGGAAACTCTAACTCTAGAAAACTCTCGGAAACGTTGACTTCTTACTGTTTTGTGCCATAAAGCAATTTGCCTTTGTGTCATAAAGTAATCCATCAGATTTCCCACCAAATCCAAACTGGTGGCACACATCATGAAATGCAATATAGAGGCTGGTGGAGGCCACTAGTTACCATGGTGATGGTCCCATTTGGTTAAAGTGATCATACTAATGTTTCAAAATTAATCTGATAATGATATATTGATATAAAAACATTACACAAGGTAACTAAAGTATTAAACATTTTGCAAAACTAAAAAGAGTTTAATTCTGTCCATATAGAGTGACTATAAAAGCTGTAATAAAATGACTTGTCAACAATCAGCAAAGTTTTCGCTCTTTTCTTCATAATTGCCAGTAAGACCCTGTTTTTATGAATTTTCTTGTACAGACTACTGAAACCAAATAAATGTTTTTATTGAAGAATTCTCAGAGCTTCTTTCCATTATCATGTCTGTCTGTGACCGAGTGCTCATACTGTGATTTTAATATCCATGTGTGCTGTCCGTCCCTCACTCTCATCTACAGTGTTATTAATCTTGTTGAGTCTTCTAATCTTGTGCTTCAGCCTGATAAAGGTACAGCTCGTTCTGAAAACAGTAAACGTGATTTAGGTCTCATAACTGGTTTTACCTCAGATGACAAGGTTTCCATAATGTTCGTGTATTTGAATATAAGGCCATAATCTTTATTTTCTGCCCCCATTTGCAAACCATATATATGTAAGCATTAAGACTTCATTGGTGCAAGACAGTCTTCTTGACCAATCAGAGGTTGTATCATTAGTTTTGCAAACGCTAATATGCCTATATATCTAATCTAACTATAAATGGAGGAATCTCGGTCTGTGTCTCTGTCTGTATGTATGTCTGTCCTTTGATTTTCTTGACAACCGTTCATCTAATCAACTTCACACTTGGCGGGTGAATTGCTGGGCCCAAAGGAAGTGCAGTGTCTACTGCAAAGTTGTTTGGATGAGGCGTTCTCAAGAAAGCAGCAAAAGCCGATTTTCTCAGTCAGTTATTGTCTTGTCTGATAGAATGAAAGAGGCGGAACTCAACTGCGATGGCAGTGCAACACCTAGATAGTCTTCAGTGTGCACATGCAAGAGTTTTGTAGTAGTTCATTTTCAAAAAAGGCGGTGGTTGTGAGCGTTTTGTGAATTACCTTTGCAACACAAACATGAAGTAGATGTGAACTCCCACACCATCACCAGCAGACTAATGTTATCGGAGCGGAGCAGCGAACTCAAGTAATAACAAAAGACACTGACCAACACGATGCAGTGTGCAGAAAGCTGCAAGCAGCAATACAAGAGAATTCAGACACTTCAGACAGCCACGTTTTGAACGGGCGCTGCACTAGTACTTTTAAAGACAGGAAGGCCCTGCCTTGGTTAAATAAGCACATAGGAGCCTTGAGGGGAAAATGTAGGAAGGCTTATTGCAGATGAAAAAGCAAATTACGAATCAATCTAGACTTTCTGAAAGATCATATGAAAAGGAGGCTGTCAAGGATACAAGAGCGGCACACTTTTCTGACATAATCTCCAAAAACTGCAACGCCTCTCATATTCTGTTCAGCGTAACAGATTCAGTCCTATCCCCCTCCCCAACACTTCTTATTGAGGCTTCCCCTGAAAGGTGTGAGGAGTATCTGGCTTATTTCTCTGATAAGGTGGGAAATATTAGATGCCAGATTCTCCTTCCTGGAGGTGTTGCATTCGCCTCCCCAGGTCGCCCTGCATCTTTTAGCAGTTTTGAGAATTTTTTTCTGAAGTCCCTTGCAGATATAACTTTTCACATGAAATTCTCATCTTGCTCTTGGGACAATATCCCAAACAAATTGCTGAAGGAGGTCATTGGTACCACTGGCCCAAATATTTTGTAAATAGGTCACTTACTGCTGGTACAGCGTACTCTCATTTTAAAAATTATACTGTCCTGAAAAATAAATAAATAAATAAAATAAAATAAAAAAATGGATCCCCTTGTGTGACTTCCTTCCAGATGATATGAAATACTCACCTTCCTCCTGGGAAATTATCCAAAACAAATTGCTGAAGGAGGTCAATGTCACTTGTACCACTATATTTACTGTTGAACATGTTTGAACATGTATTCTTAAATATTTACTCTATTTACTGTTTATTGACACCTGTGTGTTTAACAATGAGGAAAATGAACTTCCTAAACACAGGACAATAAAGTTGAAAGTGTAAATTCAAGTTGCTCTCAAGAATTACCAACTCCAAATTCAATTTGAGTCAAGTTTCTGAAAAAATGTTCTTTCTTTTCAAGTGATAGCACTCAAGAAAAGAAACTTTTTTTTTTTTTTTTTAACTTTCG
>OMLF01037270.1:1921-13374 GCA_900302615.1 Holocentrus rufus | reverse complement strand
ACTGTCTCTCTCTCTGTATGTCTTTATCTGTCTCTCTCTCTCTCTCTTTCTGTCCCTCTCACCGTTTCTCCATCTGCCTGCCTGTCTCTCACTCTCTCTCACTCTCTCTCTGTCTCTCTCTCTGTCTCTCTCTCTCTCTTTCCGCCTGCCTTTATCATTCTCTCTCCCCATCTCACTCTGTTATTATCTGTTTCTTCCCCTCTCCTCTCTCTCTCTTTCCCTCCCTCTCTCTCACAGACACAAACACACACACACACATATATTACTTCGGGGCAGAAAAACAGCCAACAATAGTGAATTGGCCAACAGTGTATTTGGCTGGCTGACATGCTATCAGGGTTATCACATGAGCCAGTTGTCAGCTTGTAACCCCAGTTAAGCGCCAGCAGACAAAATCCAAGGCCTTTCTGTCACCGCATTCACACAGGAACACAAATCATTGATTGTCGTGTTACTTTCCAACTTGGCATGCACAGACCTGCCATGTATGTTTTTGTATGTGTGGGTTATTTAAAGGTGATATAAGTGAGATATATGAGACACTAGTATAATTACCGTAAACAAACAAGAGCCCTGCTGAGGAGATTGGCAGCCTCTTTTGGCCTCAGGACTGTTTTACTTTGTATGCCACCATTTTGGTGGGTAATCTGCTGAATCGCTTTATGGCACAAAACAGGAAGAGGGTGTTGATTTACCAGGGCAAACAGAGCTAAAGCTTTCAGAGTCTCTGGCAATGGCAGATGCTAGAGGGAGTGAAAGATTGAAGGAAAAATCACTTATAACATGTTTGTCCTCCATGTTTCCTGTTACACCATTTTCGTAACAGGAAACAAGGGGGTTCATGTGAAATGTGGTCCCAATTTTGAGATATGTCAGCACCAACAATATCAATCAGCTTGACCACCATCTCATTTGTTTATGTAATTGCAGCAAGGTATCCCAATTAATTTTGATACCTATTTATTGATACAATTAATTGATGCAATTGATATAATTAATTTTGAAACCTATGATATAATGATCTTTAAAAATCCTGCAACTTTAAACAAAACCACTAAGGACTGAGATCTACAGTGGCTTGTGGGTATTTTCCTGATGATAGATATGTTTCTCCTCCTTCTGTCCTACTTTTTGTGTTTGAATAACAAAAGTTGCGGAAAAAAATTCCTGATCCAGCTCTTGTCCAGTCAATGTTGAATTTCCACCACTCAGTGACATCATTGTCTAGTCTTCTTTTTAGTGGCTGTGGGGTAGTCCACAACTTGGCTGGCAATGGATTGCCAAGGAAAGCTTGATATATCCAGTGTAGCTTAACACAGCTATCTCTGCCCCATATTCACATGGACACCTGGATCTTACCTAAAACAGCTAGTCTGTTGTTGTTTCCATAGAGCCGATCCACTGGGGCACTTGGTGTTAATCATCATGTATCTATTGGTTGGCGGAGAGTCCCATTTACAACTGTCAAGTGTCCTATATGTGTTCCTTCCCCTAACATCATCAAGTCAAATGATTTGGCTTTCTTCTGTGGCGTGTACAATGTCTGAAATGCAGTAAAATCGGGGTGTGGGTAGTCTAAAGACAGGGTTCTTTAATCTTTAGGTCACTGTTTGCAAGTTGTAACCCTCAACCCAGCTGGAAAAATGTGGTTGGGGAAAATGAATAAGTAACACTCTTTCCCCCCTCAACAACCACAACTGAAGTGCCTTTGAGCAAGCCAGCACCAGAAGACTGTGGCTGTGGCAGCTCCCACATCTGTTCATCTGTAATGAATGTGAAGGAGGGCACTGCTGAGAAAGAGCGCTGCCTGGACAAATAAAGGTAAGAAAAATCTCATATATCTAAAAGTCATTGAAAGAGAGGGGACCAAAAGTACTTAGGACGTGAGTCATGTCCTAAATTTTCCTTCTTGAGGCTGAATTTCTCCACCAAACTATGCAAGCCACTACTGCCCTTGCTGACTGGAATGGTGTCTGCTTCCTGATGAAATTAAATTATTGAACATTAGTGGTCTCAGTGATTTCAGAGCGATGTTTTATAAATAGATGAGCAGGGACACAGTGGAGGGTAAAACCACAATATTTGCAGATTTATCACCTTTATAGGCTTATGTGGAACTCATAGTATGCATCATGATAAGTACTATCAAAATGATGTACTGTAAGTTATATGATAGCGTCTTTTAAGATGGGGGAAGAAATGAATTAATGGTACAATTCTTTGATGTTTGCCTTGATTGCAGGTCATTTTGGCCTCCTGTTTATTTACACCACATCTTTGTAGATACCTGAGGGTGTGTCCTGGTCCTTACACGTTCTCCACACATGAGTGACAATGTCAGATAACAACTACGTAGTGTAAGAAAAGCCAAAATGATCAAATTAGCGAAAAGAGGAGGAGCACTTCTGCAAATACCTCACAAAAGCCAGCAACTTCTGGAAGGATCTTCCTGGTTTTCTGCCATTAAGGAGGAATTTGCTCTCCGACAAGATTCGGCACATCAGCCTCGAGAGAGAGAGAGAGAGAGAGAGAGAGCAGGAGAAGAAGAGGGAAAGGCGGGGGTGGTGGTTGGTAGTTGAGGAGGAGGTGGGATGAAAAGGGGGAGTGAAGAAGGGAGAGATATTGAGAAAGAAGAAGAGAGAAGAGGGAGGGGAAGGAGGAAAGAGAGGTATGAGGAGGAGGGTGGGGGGGAGAGGAATTCTTGCATGTAGAGACTGGTAGCTGCCACAGAGCTCCAACAGTTTAAAAAAAAGGTTAAGTTCAGTGATAAACCATGTTTATACAGCATAATCAGTAATCTGCTACAGATTACACCAGGAAATTAATTCCTTCCTAACACTGCCTGTTGGTGATACATAGCATATGACTTGTTGCTGAAGCCTTGGCCGGTGTGCTGTATTCAGCTTATCTGTAAAGAGGGGCCTAGAGCTACATTGGTAACATATTGCTGTTTGGTATCGGAATTGGCCACTTTTAGGAATCTGGATGGCTGCATGGCTTGTCAACAGGTAGCAGGCTCAAGCCGGGTTTGGACTTCCTCCAGCTCTCCAGCTGTGAGTCAAACACTATTTGCCAATACTGTTGGTTTAGTCTCTTTAGGTGGCAGATGGGCGTGGCTGGTCACATAGGACAATCTAATGAGTGGCAAAAAGTTGAGACAATCACATGAAAGTAATTGAGTAAGCTGTCCTATGGAGACACCCCCTCTCTCCAAATCTGGTATGTCAATCAGGCTAAAAAATATAATGTTTGAACTGCCATAGAAATAGCACTGAGTGGTATTCTGCTGTAACCTCCAGCTGATATGAACATTTTGGCAGGAAAAGCCATATAACACAGAAGAAAAGCAACTAACAAAAGAACAATTCAAAAGAGCTTAAATGATTCTTTGAAAATAATATATATGTTGAAGGTTGAACTGCAGGTTGGGCATATATTTATTTACCCAACTGCATCTTGCCAGTGAAGTTCTGTCGAGTTAGCTGACTTAAACAGTTTCATTCAGGCCTGCAAGTAACAACAAGCTAATCCCAACCCAAGAAGCTAGCATCATTCATTCATGTAGCAAGCTAGCCAGCTAGAAAGGATATGACATAGACCTATAAGTGATTCAGAGCTTCTGGTTTTATCACCTTGCCAGTAGAATGATGACTGCTTTGCTTTATGTGTAACTTAACACATATAGTGGTATTTTTGCTCCATGAAAGTATAATATTTCCTTCAATGCGCACCTCGAATGGGGAATTAACTAGCAAACAACACGATTTTCAGCAGCAACCCACAGCTGAAAGAAATGTTTTGAAGGATGCACAACACACATATGTCATTAATTGAATCTTTGTCCCTTTTTTTTCAGGCGTCTTGCTTTCTTATGATATTTTGATATTTCTTTCTTCGAAATATCATCTGCAAAATCACCCATTTTGCAGGTGACAGGGCTGGAAAGAGCTTTGAAGGTACACGGAATTATGACGTCAGTGCGTTTGAGCTACACCAAGTTGGAAGAACCTAATCCTAACCCTAACATGTCAGCACAGTCTGCGTTTTGCCCCACTGTCCAAGCAACAAATAATTATTTCTAGATATAGCCTGCACGAGAGATGTTATATTTATTTTATTTTTGACTACAGTGTTTTAACGTCCCCTTGTCCTGATTCTGCAGTCTTGCACTCTTCTGTTTTCAATGTCCCATTGTTTTTACATTTTATTTTCAGTGTTTTCTTTTAGTTTTTAATCATCCTTTGTTGTAATTTTTTTCCCCAAAACAGTAAGAAGTATACTTTTCCGTGTTTTAGGTTGTAGGTTGCAACTACATGTTACATGTTGATTGATTCATGGCATATCATGCTGAAAATCTACTTCAAAGGGGGTTAAAAAATATGGAAGTAACTGCATACCATGAGTAGTCATGTTGATAGGATGTCAGATATTTAAGAGTTGGGAATTTGAGGTCCAGAAAACCAGAAAACCCACTCAAATGCAGGAGTGCCGAATTACCGGTTGCCGAATTGCCGTTTTTTTTTTGTTTGTTTGTTTGTTTGTTTTTTTGTAGTTATAACACCTTTAAAATTGCACTAAGCCTATATAAATGAGCTTTGATGTGAGAACCTTTTAGACCAGGTAACACTGACTCAACATTGAATCAGCGTTACTGTTAATTCATCAATTTCCTCCAACCACGCATATTGGTAAATGACTTCAAAGCCAGGCACAAAAGAGGGAGTGAGACATGCCACCGCCAGAAACCTAAAACGAGAGGACAGGAGGAAGTGGAGAAGGAGGGATGAAGGAAGAACAGACGGTGCGTACAGACTGCTGATGGGAGGAATGCAGAGGAGGGTTGGGGAAGGAGTGGCGCGGAGGGGCGGAGCAGCTCTCCGGGCGGTGTCAGCTGAAGAAAAGGGGACAGAGGAGCAGGGAGAAGCCGACACAGGGACTTATTTACACCGGGTGATTTACGGATTTGCACCAGCTCAATACAGGTAAGAGGAAGCAGCGTTTTGGGCGTTTTCTCATGAGTCTGAATGAAAAGTCTCTACGTTTAAGAGCAGAAAGTAGGATTTATAACTCACTGCGGCACATACGGATGTTCTTCCATACAACAAAATACATCTCAAACACACCTCAGAAGATGTTTGGAGATGCGTTTTATAAAAATATACCAGAGTATTTGTACATATTGATGGCAATCAAATGTATTTAGTCGCTGTAAATACATTTTGTTCCTACTCAAAATACATTTTCAACTGTGTATACAAACACATTTTTGACCATTTGTGCACATGTATATGAATATTGTGAATCATAGGTGAATGTGGTGGTCATTTTTATTTTGCTGTTTAAATAGGGGTGAATTACATAGGATCTGCATAGGCCAATAGTATTTCTCCTTGTAATCAACTTATCATCACTTACCATGAGGAGATGGATATTTGACATAGAATTTAATCACAATGGACCTCTCCCATTTCACCTACCAGCAAGATTTCATCTCCCTGCATACAGCCTATAAAAAATATACTAATGCATGTTAAAGCAGTCAGAAGGATGTTTCCTTGAATGAATTGAGGAATGAGTATTATTGGAGTTTGACAGTGCAGTATCAGCCTTCTTTCTCTGAATAACTATGAAATGCATTGTCATTCTGTACACTGAAATGTCTATGAAGGTCTATTAGGGTCTATTAGAGTCTGTTAGGGTCTAATAGGGTGTACTAGATCCTATTAGAGTCTATTATAGCTGCCCAGATTCTAAACCTGGAGGACTGCAGCATGTCATTCATTCATTAGAAAACATGGTTAAATTTTAATTGGAACTATGATTATTGACTTATTTTGTATTGATTTATTTTATGAGATCAGTGATGACTGACTTAACACTGATGTTTTAACATTGATTCTAGGTTGATTTATGACAGCTTAAAAACAATGCATGTGCAGATTGTGGAGGCAGTGTAGATGCACAGTGTAACTGTAATATGAAAAAATAAATTAAGTGCATATGGATCCTTCACACATCTCCACAAAGCATCCCTAAAATTTCTATTTTCCAAGGTCAAGCCATTTACTTGAGGAAGTTACCTTAGTTTTTCTTTGCTACCCCTTTGAGACTGTAGTGATTAAGGGTTCTAAATAAACTTGAAGTTGAACTGGAACCTTATCTGGGTACCAGAAGTTGATGAGTAACATAGCTGACGTTCTTTTTTCATGTTGTGGACCTGTAGTCAAATAGAGGCCTAAAACCAGCTTTTAGTTCAAAATTCTGTAAGCTCATCATGTAATTGAATAGCACTGAATAACATGGTAATGATTAGTATTGCTGTGACACTGTTGAGCTCCAGTTAGTCTAGCCTTGACAGGAGGCACAGCAAGGGCAAACCTTGTGGTCTTTCAGATGTATTCCTCCTGAAGTAGTGACATCTGGTGGTGCAGCTCAACAGATTTTTAGACAAACTGTATTTCCTCAAATTCCCCCAAATGAGTAACCTTGTTGACAGGTATTTTAAACACAAATTGAGTTATTTTTACACAAGTTCAGTATATTTGCAATAAATAACTCACTAGTTGCTCATGAAACTTTAGTGAAAATCTGAAAGTAATTTATACAAGCTCATTTTACTGTTTTACAGTAAATGAGAGGGTTGCAAACAAGGTTCCTGGTATCCATCTTATTTTATTAAAGTTCTTTACCTGATCATTTTGTCCATTACCAACAAAAGCTTATCTCAATGACAGTACATCTCCCAGATACATAACATGTGCTAATAATTATAGAATGCCTCCACAGTATTTTCCTCAACAAAGGAAATCAGAAGGAGCATGCTTTGCACAGGCAGCTCCATTTATCTCCATTCAAATCCATGCAAAACCTCATGGGAATAGGCAACTGGCGTTAGGCAACGTGTCATCTGACTCTTGTCATTTTCCTCGCATGAGTCAGATGAAAATTTTGAAACAAGAAATCAAGTGTCAGTGGCTCTTTGCTGCCTGTGTGCCTGCCTGATGTCTAATCTGTGTGTGTGTGTGTGTGTGTCTTGCCAGTCTGTCTGACCGCTATGTTTGCATTCCGGATGTGGTGCGGTGCCTATTTATGAGCTGTGCCATGACATGACGACAGAGCACGACAGATTATTCAAAAGACAAGGAATCCTGATTGGAATGGAATGGATGTTGATTTGAGCAGAAAGGCAATCTGAACTGAAATGGACTTTCAAGACCAATGCTTCGAGGTTTTCAATCCAACATTTGTTTAGTCTGCCAATTTCTCTTCAAGGACACAGAGAGAAGACTGTGGCTGGAACACAAAACATCTAACATTTAACTCTCTGTGGCACAGATCTTGGACTTGTCCATGGTCTTCTCATGACCGTCTAAACAGGGACAAGTCTGATTCTGTAGGGTTTTTTTCTAATAGCTGTGAGAAGTTCGCAGCTGAGACAAAAAGAGTTCAAAATAAATCTTAACTCATATGGCGTCACCTGTCTCAGGCTTGATTTATCTGAATCTCTAATACTGGATGTCTCTGTTTTCCTCAGCTACTGTTTCTATACTCTGAATGTCTGTATATGTAATGCATGCTGTTACATCTTCATGCTCCAGCTGAAGGGACTCTGCTCTCTACTATAGGAAACTTTATCCCAAGCTAAGAGATATAGAGGCTACTCTCATTATCTGTGTGTGTATTTCAAGGTAATTTCCATATGGTTATTGGGTCTATAATTGATATATGAAGCTGCTAAGTATTCTGTATTTTACTACCAAGACTACATCCATATTTTCCATAATATTGGGGAGCTACTCTACCTTATAAACCTATTCTGTGAGGGGTATAACCCTGGACTCTGCTGCAGACGTAATCTTTAAGTCTAAATCTTTAATACTTTATCTTCTCTGTAATATGACATGGCTCTCTACATAAACTGTAATAAGAACCCTCTATGCCCTCCATTACAGAGCAGTAATATAACAAGGCAGTCTACATAAATCTACTGTGAAACCTCTCTAGTCTAATATAACTATAATACTGAATGGCTCTTTGTGTAATATATCAAGTTACCATATCTTCTAGGCCAAGCTAACAGAGCTGTGCTGTCTGAGAGCAGCTTTATGGGCCCAGGCTAACTGAACCATGTAATGGTGACTTGGGCAATATGGAACAAGCCAAACTATCGCATGGGCCGGGCTAACAGGGTTCAAGCCACCGTATTTAAGAAGTCTGTGTCTCTGATGCACTCTGCTGTTTAATATCCAAGGGTTTGAGCTTCTTGAACGCTTTTATCTCAGGAGTTCTAGAATGAATTAAATCCATATCACGGACATTCTAGAATGCGTTTCATTCTGGGATCGAAGGTTCTATTATGCATTGAACCCATGACACAAAGGTTTTGGAATGCATTCATTTCAGGGTTCAAAGGTTGAACCCTGAATTACATGAATTTACTATTGAACCAAGGTAACCAATGTTCTAGAATGCACAATATATGAAGCATTTTACCGCCAAGTGATTACTACATTGGTTCTGAGACATGAACAGACAAGATCATAGTCCAGAAGGTTAACAGTTTCTACACTGCCTCTACATTATGTGACACCAGGTCAGATTTTGCTTCATGGCACAAAGAGACATTGGTTTATCCATAGCATTATTGTTTTTTCCTTAGCAGACGACAGCAAAAGGTTGCAAAGTTTCTTGAAGGGGTGGAAAAATGGAAAAGCTGTTGGAAAGATCACACAACAATATCCCTTTTGTACTATTAAGCAAGAGGGTTAATGTGAAATGTGGTCCTGATTTTTTTTGAGTAAAGCACCATCTCAACCATGCCATCCATTTGACAAGGATATATTAATGTTTACAGTCAATATAGCACCTGTAAAAATTAAGTGTTTCAGTTGATATATAATTGTGTTCATTCCTTTAAATTCTTCATCTTACAGGTGTCAGTATGTCACAAACCATAATTGATGAGGAGATGGAGGAGCTCAGGGAGAGCTTCAGCAAAATTGGTGGGTAAAAGTGTGTGTGTGTGTGTGTGTGTGTGTGTGTGTGTGTGTGTGTGTGTGTGTGTGTGTGTATTAGAAATGCATTTGAAGAAATACAGTAGGCAAAGACGTCAGCTAAATTAGTCATGTTTGAAGTGGCATACAGCAGCTGCCAGACACATGTTCTAGAGTTGGTGTGAGTCTATGTGTGACTGGAAGTGTATGAAAAGCTGATTTAGTCATACTGTACATGTGAGTGTGTGTGGCACAAAGAGCAAGCATGTGTGAGAATTTTTGTGAAAGAGAGTATGAATGCATTTCATGCTCCTCATTCTCTTTTCATTCAACCATTACCACATTTAAAGAACAATTGAACACTAAAAACTAGGAATCAGTAATGATAATGTTTTCAAAGTTTTCAAACTTGAGTTACTTTGTGTTTTGTTTTATTCTTTTGTCTCCATCTTTGGTGCGAAGTTTTCATTGCTGTGGTGTTTCTACACGACACTTCCAGAGATCACCTGTCAATCAGTCAGTGTGTCCAGTACTGACTGAGGTCTTTTTCCTAGGAATTTCTGTCGATGAAGTTTGAGTTTCTGTAGGTTTTCTATGTCTGTTCAGCCATGGTGGCTATCATGTTCATGCTAACTACCCAATTCTTCTTCTTCTGTATATTCCTAACCGGAAGCATAAAAGTGGATCATGTCCTTTGTGCCAGATTTTTCCAAGGACAGAGCTACCAGACACATGTTAAGAACAGCAAATGTAAAAGACAAGACATGAACTGGATATAATTTGAATCACTATATTTCAGATTACTTTAACCACTGTATTTCACCCCAACCCCCTCTCTTCTAGATGTGAATTGTAATGGCTTCATCTGCACTTCAGAGCTACGTGATGCCTTCTGTGAGGTTGGCTTTGCCCTACCGCAATACAAGATCAGAGACCTCATTCAAAAAGTGGACCTAGACAAAGACGGCCAGATCAAATTTGAAGAGTTCGTCGCTGTAGGTAACACTAACTAACTAACTAACCAATTAACTAACCTTCAGATTCACAGCCGAATTAACTAATAACTACTAGCATGGCTGACTGACCACCTGGATTAAATTAGCACATGACAAATACTATATGACGCACTAACCAACTAAGACTTGACTAACTTACTGATAATCTAATAAACAAGTGTACTGACTGTCTAATTTTGTGCCCAATTATGTAAGCATAAGAAATAGACAATCTAATTAAAAAGTGACTAATGAATGTCCTGGTTGATCAGCTGTAGCAGTCAATATCTTAACTAAGATAACTGTAAACTGATAACTGTTGAGTTCAAGCCCTGATTTAAGCGTGTACGTGCGTCACCAGATCTTCCAGGACCTGAAGGATGATCAGGTGGCCCAGAGTTTCAAGAAAGTTCTAATCAAGAAGGAAGGCATCGTAGTCATCGGGGGCACCAGTGAGATCTCTAGTGAGGGAACTCAGCATTCAGTCTCCGGTCAGTAAAGCTACCCTCTCTCAATATAGAACTGTGTAACCAACTAACTATCTTGTGTATGAATCCAGGCCACTGGGCAATGAAGGGGCTTGATATTCACTGAAAAATTAATTATTCTCTAAGAGTAATCCCAACAAGCTACTGGATGCAATGCTGCATACATGGTAATCTAGTGCATTTTCAATACACATTGAGCCATATGTCTTCTGCTGTGTTGTATGTTGTGCACTTTTGTCTTTTTACGCTACCATGTTGGGTGCCAATATGTCTCTGAACCAATGCCAACTAGACAAATTCTTGGACTTTCTTCTTGCACTTTGAAAACAAAGTAATTTGAATTCTGGTATTAGTTGAATACTCTCATCATATTTCAGAGCAGGAGCGCTTTGCCTTCGCCAACTGGATTAATTCCTCTCTGGAGAAGGATCCGGACTGTAAACACTTACTGCCTATTGACCCCAACACTGACCATCTGTTTAAAGCAGTGGGAGATGGCATATTGCTTTGGTAAGCCTTATAGCCTCTGTCTTAACTCTGTCCATTTTTAACCTGAACCTTATTTTCCCATCTTTTTACATCAATCCTCAATCAGCTTTGACCAAAATCGTATCATTAGAGTCTCATTCATCTTGATTGCGTGGTTGCAGAGGTCTCCCCTGTTGGGCCATTGAACACTCCCAAAATGTCTTATTTTTCTTCTCACAGCATATCAGACCAGCTCCATATGTGCTTGAGGTCTTACTTTTGAAGGAATACTCAAACATTTTGTGCAAAATACTCTTTTTTCGACTTACCTAGATTGAGACAAGATGTTTGATACCATTTTCACCTCTATATGTCCACTGGTTTGGTTCTTATGGGAAGCATTATCTTAGCATAAAGACCTGAAGTCTTCAGGAGTCAATAGCCTAGCTCCGTCAAAGTGAAAAAATAAACCTTACAGCAACTCTGAAGCTGTCTTATGTACACAATGT
>OMLF01037267.1:0-11303 GCA_900302615.1 Holocentrus rufus | reverse complement strand
GGTTTCCCATCTCCCCTGCCCTCCCCCTCCCATTAATTCCTTTATCCTCTGCACAGCACTCAATCTTTATCTTATCTCTCTCTCTCTCTCTCTCTCTGTCTCTCCACTCCAGTTTGAGAGGAACGACCCCGTGGACGGCAGAATCACCGAAAGACAGTTTGGAGGCATGCTGCTGGCCTACAGCGGCGTCCAGTCCCGTAAACTCAAACTGATGCAGAAGGGCCTGAAGAAGATGTTCAAGGATGCACAGGTACACAAACCTGTGTGTTGTCGGTGTGCGCGAATGCACGAGTGTGTCATCGAGCTCCCAGGTAAGTTACAGGAGCTCCGAGACCATTTAGTATGCAGCAGTAATGTGTAGCGTGGGGTGTTTTGAGCGTTGAAGTATGGATATGCAAGGATGCCTAAGAGTCGGTGCCTGAAGGGGACGGAGATCGTTTTGGGACGTTGCGAGTGTGTGTGTGTGAGAGAGATAGATACAGGATGAAAGGTAATACATCACCGAGAGGACAGGTAGAGCCAGAGCTCCCCTCTATCTACCTGTCTGACGCTCAATCTTCCTCCCTCTTTCTCCACCTTCCTTCCTCCGTCTCTGTTTGTTTCAAGCGAGTACTGCCGAGCGCCTCACTAAGCTCGAGGAGAGATTCCTATCTGCCCGCCCCCCCCTCTGTGTTCCCAGCAGCCTCGCTCTCTCCCTTCATCTCTAACCTCATCTGTTTTCCTCAGGCTTCGTCCTCCCTCTCCCTCCGCTCTTCCATCTATCACCATCTCCTTATGCAGTTCCGTTCGGTTCAGATGGAGTGCCGGCGTGACACGGCATGAAACAGCTGCAAGGTTTCTAATAAAAAAAAAAAAAAATTTTAAAAAAAAAAAGTCCATCGCTTGTCCCTCTTTCTTCTAATCGTCCCTCCCCTCTTGTCACCAGATATTGCTACAGTACATCGCAGTGGGCGAGTAAAATGGCTCCACTGGGACAGCCTCTGAGGGGAGGGGTGGCAAAGATATGTAGACAGGTGGAAGTCGAAATGAGTGTATGAGTATCCCCCTGGTATCCCCTCCCTATCTTCAGCGCTTTGCATGAGAAATCCTGCCTTCCTGCTGGTTCCGCTTCCTGCTTCAGTATAATGATCCCCATCAGCTAATTGGCTGTATTCATGTCACACCTATACTTATCCCCAAAGGCTCTGCAGCAGAATATATCCTCCTTTTTTTTTCTTTTTTTGGGGGGGGGCATTTTGCAAGATAGCAAACACGTGGTGGCGCTTGTTGATTTGCATAAATGTAACACAGATGTCAGACTGAGTTATGATAAAGATGCTTCGATGGTTAAATGAAACGATTAGCAGAGAAAAGAAGACAGAGGGCAAAGAAACTACCATTCCTCCCAGGCACAGGAATAAGCCGGGCCTGGCTGCTGCCATGGCTCAGCCTCTCTGAGGAATTGGATTGCAGTGAGCATCTCTCTCTCTCTCTCTCTCTCTCTCTCCCCCTCTCTCTCTCTCTCTCCCTTCTTCCATCTCAGCCTCTGTTCTGGCATTCCCTGCAACCTATATGAGGAAGGTGTTCTTTACTTTACAAGACCAGCTGCTCGCTTTTTTATTTTGCAAATGAGCTCATCAGCATTTTGGCAGCTGTTTGAGTGTGCATCCTTTCATATATGTTTGTGTGTGTGTGTGTGTGTGTGTGTGTGTGCGTGATTGTATTAAACAGTCTGCTCCCCTGTCTGCTCATGTCTCACTGTTTATCCATGTGTGTCGAATGGTTCTGCTCACTTCCTCCTGTCTTTGTGTCACACTGTTGAGTCGCTCCCTGAATGGACTGTAAACTCGCGGCTCTTCTCATGACAGCATTTGGCTGATTTCTCCCAGGATAGTGTGAGAGAGTGCTACGCTGCAAAAATATCAATTATAACAGACATTTTGCCTCATATCCAGTGTCAAAATCTTGTTTTTCTTCACACAAATGAAAAAAAATCTGCCACTGCATTGAGATAATCCCCCTCGTTTGCAACGTTAATCAGCTTGTTTCCAAAACTTTCTTGCATCAGTCATCATTTTCTTGATACTAGTGGGCTGATCTGCCGTATTCTGCCTTGTTTCAACATTTTTATACTTCTTAAACAAGTGAAATTGGATTGGGAACAAATGGGATTATCTCATTTTTCCAGCGTTTTTTCAGTTCTAAGAAAAACAAGATTTTTAAACACTGAATGCGAGATTCAATTACTTGTTGATACAATGGATATTTTTGCAGTGTGTAGTCTCTCAGATAAAACTGCAGAAATTATTTGCTCCTTTTACAGTTTTTCTCATCCAGTCATATTCTTGTCCTCCTTGTGTAGGGCATCACATTTGAGGAGGTGGAGAATTTCTTCACTTTCCTCAAGAACGTGAATGACGTGGACACAGCGCTGAGTTTCTACCACATGGCCGGAGCCTCCATCGATAAAGGTACGGCCCCGTCAGGCCTCATCTTCTGACTCGATCTCTCTCTGCCTCCTCACCTCCGAGGCTGCCTTGCTCTCACTTCCTTGTTTTCAACCCCTCCCCTCTCCCCTTCCCCAGCCAGCCAGATCCCCTCCCTGCATCTCATTTTTCCTGGCTTTGCTCCCAATTCTAACTGCGCTTTTCTCCCCTCTGCTCCGCCACCCATTTGTCATCTGTTCGTCCATCCATTTATCTACTGCTATGCCTCCTCCTCCACTGAACAGCCCTGCAGCAGAATATATGCCCTAAACCCAAAGACCATGGAGATATATACATGACAAATCGCTTCCTACTTGACAGCGCGGGCAGCTGTTCCCGAGTGACACGTGCCAGCGTCTTCATTAGCTGGGGGGACAGGCTGCATCAGAAGTAGGGAGACTGCCCAGTACCGTCATGGCCGCTGGTTCAATCTGCTGCACCATGGGGGTGTATTTAACTGTGAGCTGGTGACAGCAGTATCCACCAACACTTCCAAAGAGTTTCCAAAGTCCTCGAGCAAGGCATTGAACATCAAACTGTCCAGGGGAGCTACACTGTGGCTGACCCTGCACTCTGTTTTTTTTCTCCGTCCCAAAAAATACATCGCAGCTGATTGGATCAACCATCTGTCATTAGCGAACTCGTCCAATCACACAAATTTACCATGTCATGCAGTATGAGAGCGCAGAAGCCAGCTGTGATGGTGAAAGTGAGCTTACTGCTAAACCTACACTGTTTTTTTCTGGTTTTCAATGCAGTGCTCTGTAGCCTCTCATCATCATCCAAGTCAGCTCCGTAAAGGACACTGATTGGTCTATCCATTTTTTTGGCTTCCAGCAGCGCTTCAGTTGGAGCGAGGCCACATGGTTTTGCAAGTCAAACAAAAATGAACTCACAAGATCAGCTGGTCGTGCAAGGTTATAAAAAAGTCAAACACTGCGCACAAATCTGAAGCAAAGTTCCATGTTTACCCATACAAAGTTTACTGTGACAGCCAGGTAAACCCCAGTGTGCTGTAAACATAATATATCTACAGTAAACCGTTTTAGATAGTAACAAATGGATTATGGTCTGTTTTTAAATCTGTGAGCCATTATCTATTCATATATATCTTCTGACTGATGAAGTGAGAGGATGTATTTATATCTTTATCACTAAATATTTTAATTTGACAAATAGCTACACTGTGGTTGAACCTGCATTCTCATTTCTGAAGCTGTAGGCAGGCGTGTGAGTGTGCATGTGTGTGTTTGTGAGTCTATCCAGGAGGGATATTCAAAAAGACAGTTCCACTTGCCAAGCGTAACATCAACCAATAATTTTAGTTTCACTGCCGCTCCTTCATTTTACAGCTGAATTAAGTATGAATCTCATTTTTTAGATCTTAACAATAAGAGCTAATTAAAATGTGAGGGAGCCTCACAAACCTGTAGCCTCCCTAAAAGGGCAATTGTTTGATGAGCCATCTTTCCATCATTGATTATGGTGATTCAGCTCCTCAATAGGACTCCAGATGTTTTCTGTCAGCGAATCCATTAGTTCTGATTCACTGGTGGCACAGCTGCTGTTTTTAGGAGCGATGGATATAGCACCCCGAGGTGCTTGTTTTCATTTTATCATTCCAGGAACATGTCTGCACAGTAACAAGCCATGTTTTTGCATTTCTATGTCTCTGTTTTGCAAAGCTGCCTGGCAAGGATACGATATGTATCACGATACATTGGTCTCATTCTGACTTGTATCATGATACATTGCAATACTCTATAGAAATGACAGAAAATCTTTAAATTGGGCTTAAAATACAACCTCCTGCATAACACCTGGGCAGACTTATAACATAAATGGGGTGACAAACTTGCTCAAACCAATTTGATTAAATTTATTTAAAGCAATGTTAGCACAATGCACTTAACTCAGTGCACTAAAACCTAAATGTCATAATATCATATGAAAACAAAGTGCATAAATAATACATATCAGTTCAAGGGGCTAGAGAATCGATACAGTATTGCAAAAAATTATATTGTGATACTCAGCTGTATTGATTTTCTTTGCACGGCTCTGCTGTTTTTACATGTTTGTGAGTTTGAGTGTGCAATTAAGGGTGAGTGGACTGTGTGTATGTGTGTGTGTTTGGGTGGGGTGTGGGGGGTGTTTGGGGAAAATAGCAGGCTGCTCTAGGACTAAAGGGTATTGCCTGGCATGCATTTGCAAATTATCCCCGTCCTCCCTGTTATCCATGCAGTGACAATGTCGCCCTTCACTTTCATTTGTTGCTTTTGACCTTCTTTCTTTTTCTCTCTTTCTTTCTTTTCTGCTCATTCTTGCCTTAACATCCTGTGAATTCACATGCTTTTCGTCCAGTTTATCGGAGGTCGGTCTGTTATCGGTCGGTGCACATTGCCTTTTCAAAACTGGAAAAGGAGGCCACTAATGAGATTCTGTGTGGAGTGATGCGATGCTTTATGTTTTCTTTCTCTATCTATTTGTAGCACTGTTTTCTCAGACTTTATCCTTTTCATCATGGACCACGTATGTCTCACTTTCTTTCTGCCTTCCCTCCTCCACTCCTCTGCCTTTGAAGTCCGATAATCAATAATTCTGGTCGAGACTAAAGAGGGTTTTATCATTTTATCATCTCTATTTTTCCTGTTATGACCCTGGGGCTCTCTTTCCTCTTTTCCTCTCCCTCTACATTTCTCGCCTCTCTCCCTGCACATCCATCCCGCCGTCTCCTCCTCATTCCTCTCAGCCAGTCTCATTCTCAGTTGGTTATCCCAGATCTGTCTGCGTCTTAGTTCTCCTCCTCCTCGTCTTTCCTCCTCCACTCACAGGCCCTTTCTCCTCTCTCTTTCTTGCATCTATCAGATGGTCTCCCTTGTGAACAGGAGCTCTGTCTGCTATCGATCCAAAGCAGCTTGGCTCGCACACAATGTCCTCCAAATGGCCCATTTATGAGCTGGCTCATGTTCATGTGAGCCTGTGTCCACTCACACCTTTATTACTCTTCGGTGCAAATGGTAAATCTTTCTCTCTCTGTCTCCGTCTCTTCTCCCCTCCTCCCCCTCCACTAGCCACCATGAAGCAGGTCGCCCGCACTGTGGCCAAGGTGGAGCTGTCAGACCACGTGTGCGATGTGGTGTTCGCTCTGTTTGACTGTGACGGTAAGTAGCTGACAGGCTTTTACTTCTGCATTCATTGTGACAGACTGTCATAGCTGCACTGCAAATATTTATTTATGTAAAGCAAAGTGTCTCCTCTGTTGACAGGCGGAAATCATCGCTAAATGAAAAATCATCTCTCCTCGTCTCCTCCTCTTACCCACTCCTCCTCCATTATTTCATCATCTCTCTCTCCCCTCTCTTTTCTCCCTCCATCTTCCTCAGGGAATGGCGAGCTTAGTAATAAGGAGTTCATCGCCATTATGAAGCAGCGGCTGATGCGTGGGCTGGAGAAACCAAAGGACATGGGCTTCACCCGGCTGGTGCGAGCCATGTGGAAGTGTGCCCAGGATACCGCCTGGGACTTTGCCACACCCAAGACGCAGTAGATGCAGGGATGATGTGCACGGGCGCGAGAGCAAGACTGCGCGACGAAAGAACAGCCAAGTCACGTCAAAAGCATCCTCCCCCAAAAGGTCTCAAGGATTTAAACAGACAATTAATGCAATGAACTCATTAAGACTGCAGCACTGAGAACCACCATCAGTCATTCACGCATGTCAGTGTGGTTAGAGCTTTCAATACAGTGACTGAAGCATGCTGACACAGCAGTGTGTCTTGAGACGCTTCCCCAATGCGCTTCCCCGTCAAAGGCATCGTGGGTATTTGGACTTTGTAAACTTGTATATTTATTTTTGCCATATTCTATGGAGGAATGCAGTGCCAACAGGGGCAGTAAGTGACCGTGAGAGAACCTTTCCCAAGCTAAATACAGCATGTCTGTAAATGTAGTTGACATGAAATACTCTTTGGCTGCAAACGACCAAACACCAAAAAGCCGAATCAATCATATTTGACCTTAAGCTGTATAAATGCCACAGTATATCCGCTCTATATTTGGTATGGATTAGATAGGACCGTCTCATATTTCTTTGATGGGCTGGAGTGACGGCTGTCAGTAATCTTGTTAGCACCTCTTTATTCCCTACTCTGGTTCAGTCTCCTAGCTCTAGCTGAAGCTCAAGTCCTATTATCTTGGATCATAAAAGATCAATGAAGCCTGCCTTGCACTACAATGTACTGGAAAAAGCGTGTATATTCAGTTATTACTACTCACTGAATGACTTTATATGAAATGGATATCAAAAGAATTGCTCTATTAAAGGTGTTTTTAATAACAAACAAATCCATTTTGACTGGCAAATGTTTTTTTTTTTTAATTCATGCCTTTGTGCTGTGCTTGTAAGGCATTGTTTTCCTGCCATGTTCTCATTTCCCATCATTGAAGCACTGTGGGGAATTACTGAAACTAATCTTTTGGGCACCAAGGAAGTCGTTTGTCATTATGTGTAATGAACAGAGTGTGAAATGTTTGGGCAAAATGCTTCGTCAATTGTACGTGTTGGTGAGTGTGTGCAAGAGGAAGAAAAAGATGGTAATTTGTGGGAAGTAGTAGTCAGCCGTTTTCTTTAATTGAAATGGACAGGATTGGCAATCCTTAGCCTCTGCTGCCCATTAAAAGATTGTCCTGCAGCCCTCGATACACACGCCACTGCAGTCCCCTGAAACAAGTTCGCTCACTGTCTTACACACACACACACACACGCACACTGCGACTGACATACAGAAGCGGTACTCAGGAGTGATTGCTAGGGAGGAGATTAGACTGAAGTGTCTCTCATCAGCATTCCTTGTTCGAGTTCTTCCCAGAGCTTAAGTAAGGCTTTCAAATCCAAGAAGATAGAACTTAAAATGTTATCTAACAGAATGTATCACTAAAACCTCAGTTTTTTTTCCGCTGTACAACCTCAGCCATTAAATATGGCTCCATCTGCACTTGAAATATCCTCCGCAGTAGTTTCATCTAGCCTTGCCCACCGACAATTACTTCAGCCAAGGAGCAAAGCAAAAGTTTCCTCTTCAATCAAAACCTGCATGATAATGGCTCCTGTGTCCCACAGAACCGAAAGTGGGTTCCCAGCCACCAGAAACCTGCCAAACAATGTTGGATTGAACTGAGTGTCTCGCAACAATAGTTCCATCTGCCCTGAAAACTGCCCCAATAACAGTTCTAGCTGCACTGAACACCCTGCTCAACAGCTCAGCCGTGTAAACCCCAAGTAAGCAATCTGTGTCATACTTTTCTGCTTGGTGTGCGCTGAAGCCAACACTCCATGGATAAGTGTTTCTAGACTTTGGAACGAGGCTATATTTAGAGCGTGACTGAATGCCTTCCTCATAAGTCAACAGCTCTTAATTATGGGTGGCCTTATAAATGTACACAACTGCACAGTTTGTATACATACGAAATGTACGAACAGTGCGTGTTTTCCTTCAGGTCTGAATTAGTACCAATCTGTTTTATGCTGATGAATGTCGTGCGTGTGTGTTCCACCAGGCTTAACGTACCTTCTGTCATGCCATGAGTTAATGAACAGTAATATGCTTTAGTCTTGAGTCTAAACTAACAAAAGTGCTCTGCCATAGAAGCTCAGGTTGCATTCAGATTCAGTAAGTGATCAATATATACATATATATTTTTTTAAATATTCCAAAACTGACTTGTAATCAGTGTAAAGATGCTAAAAGTAGAGTAATGTGATCTCTTCGTATAGCACCAGATGAGGATCCTGGCTGAAGCATTCTGTACAATGTTCTTAACCTAATCTTGAAAATTCAAGTCACTGTCAAAAATCACCCTCCAGTTCTGGCCACCAGTTAAACGCGGGTAGACGGACTGCCCGGTTTGCTTTGCATCATACTTTTAGAGCTGGAAATGTGAAGGCTGAATAAAATCAGCCTACTGCTGTTGTGCTGTAAAACTTTCTTAGACATCCACATAATATTCCTATTGTGTCAGAGCTGTTTGGATCATCAGGTTTCAGTGGGGGATATAACCAGGTGTCATCAACATAGCAGTGAAAGAAAATATTGTGCATACTGATTATGTGGCCAAATGAGAATGTGTAGCCTTCAATGAAAATAAGATTGGACCAAGAATTGAGCCTTGTGGCACTCCATGTATGATATTTCCAGATGATGAAAAGTTATCATGGGTTACAGAGAATTAGAAATACTATTGGAGGATGAACTGGTCCAGAGCAGTGCAGGTGATACTTTACTGAATTTAAAATTGGGTGGTTTACAGTATCATAAGATGTGCGGAGGTCTAAAAGGGCTGAGCAATGAGTATCCACTCTACACAGAATGAATCGGAATACTTTATTAATCCCCGTGGGGAAATTGAGCAGTGCGACCAGTTGCCTAAAGAGACACCTTCTCCGTGCTACATTGAGCTCTAAAACCACACTCAAATTTCTCCAATAGTCTGTTGCTACTAAAAAAAACAAATTGTTTCATGAACATTTGTTTAGAGATGGGTTTATTAGTTATTGAGAGCCGGAGGAGTTGAAACATACCAGTGGCAAGGAGTACAAGAGGCAAATGTATTAGATACCTCTTAGAGGAACTTGGGGGCAGAATGTAAGTGACGGACAAAGCACTTCATATGACGAACTTCTTAAAACAAAGAACGGGTTTAAAAAAGCTTAGAACAGAACAGTATATTTAATACAGAAGTCCTGGGTAAGAGAGAATATTTAGAGTTTATTCTCAACCTTATGAAAAACAAAAACTTCTTGCATTTCTCTAGGGAGTCTTCAATATTGTAACTGAGAGGATTAATAATATGGTCGTTTACATTAAATAGTACCCTTGAGTTGTGGCAATAATTATAAATTAGAGCATGCAAGTCTTGCATCTTAAAGTGCTTTCATCACATCTTTATGTAGATGGGCAGTTTGTTGGTTTTGCATTTCCATTTTTATGTTGATTTTTTTTTATTTATCTTGTTAATCATTTTAAAAGGCTTTATTGTGCACATTAACCTAACCAGTGCAAGTCTGGATTTCCTTTTCTTTAACAGAACACAGTAATCAAATATGAGTGAGCAAGTACTGTTAAAAAATGAAGACCAGTTTCCTCTGCATTTTGCAGAATTTCAGTCACTAGCAGTGTTGTAAGATGACTGAAAAGCCTGGCAAATTTCTTGCAAAATTGAAATTGGATTTAAAAATCCAAGAGCACGCAGGGCTTCATGGGCCAAAGGGAGAATAAAACAGCACCAAGTTACAGGAAAGACGATGGCCTCCTTCCACCTTTCAAGTCCACAGCACCCTTGTCCCTGCTTTATGGTAAAACCCTTTTACAAGTGCCTTAGTTCAGCACAGGGAAAACACAGAAGTGGGCACCTAGTATTACCTGGATATTGTAACTGCCCTCAAATCTGTCCCGTGGCGTCCTGTTAAATGGCAAGTGACAGCTCGCATACCCCAGACGGAGGATGGCTAATAAAGAGGCCAGTGCAGCAGCCCAGAGCTGTCCGACTGCCATCAAGTGGCTCTGATGAGTATTTCAGGTCAGCTTTATTGCTGAGGATTTGGATAATTTTCCAGTCAGTGCTCAGCATTCTTCAAAGGAGGACCTTATTACCATAGACTTCAACAAATCTAATAGTTATGCGAGTGTCTAACAGTGAATTGGATGAAGTAGCTTGTATAATCTATAGAAGCCAGTCAAAGCCCTTACAACCCCCTTCTTTCTGTGCAGTTAAGTGTGAAACTGCAGTCTCATTTGTGAACACAGCCCTGGGAGAACTACGTCTGCTGATTAGAGAGAAACCAGAGGGGTCAGGAGAGACATGAAAGAAAAAACATAAGAGCTGCAGCCTAAAACTGTAATGATTTGAATCAGAAGAGACGCTCACACCAGGATTTAGTCTGTCAAATCTTTAATTACAGTTTCAAGAATCAATAAGAAAAAGCGACAGGCCGTACACAAAAGTTTAAACAGTAAATTCACAAAACTGAAATAACTTGATGGTGGGTGGTATGGCAGCCAACTAGCTGTCAATCATGTTGGTGAACAAAGTCAATTCCACACCACTGATCAAGTAGATTGGTGGGTTTAAAGGGGAAGTCCCACTTCAGCAGGGAAAGAAATGATTTACAAAGCAAAATGGCTTGAGAATGACATGGAAAAAAATCTGAGGTCCTCAAGGTTGAAATGGAATAAAACTTTTAAATAAATACTTAATATAAAACATAAGCCGTTAAATGTTCACATGTAATTGCAGAGACAAAGCCTATGATTCACACCCTCTCAATATGTTAAGGTGGCTAAACGAAAATGCATCCAAAGCCAACCAAAAACCAATGATTCATGTAACCCATAAAACGAAATCCATTTCAGCCTTTACTTACCCAGATAAAGAACCTGTCGAGATGAATGGCTGATGTCCCTTAAACATTGATATACAAGAAAAATTAGCTCCAATTTTTTTGTTACAAGGACATAAAGAAAGACATTTGTTGAATGAGAAAAAAAGTAGAAGTCAACAATGTCAAAATAAGCAACAAAGGGGCCAAACAGATGTTGCCATTTTACATTAAATGGTGGCCTACAGCCACCTAGTGGCTACAAGTTGTAACTGCAGTGCCTGGACATCAACTCTGTGACGACCTGTACAGCAGAGGATATCCCTCTCTTGCCACCACATCTCCACTAAACGGTTGGTTTCAGATGTGAGTTGAAACAAATTGTCTCCGTTAAGAATTAGAAGCAGCGAACTACATCTAAGTGCCAGCTCACTTCTAGGGTTCACATTCTTCTGTCAGTC
>OMLF01037266.1:11365-31117 GCA_900302615.1 Holocentrus rufus | reverse complement strand
GGCCATCAAAATTTTTTAAACAACAAAATGAAGTCTGTAAAACTATGTAAAATAAATAAAAATATTAAAAGTACTTAAATTTTAAATCCAAATGTATCCCTGTGCTTCAGCTCTCATGACCTCTCCCCGTCCTGGAATCAGCACATCACATCCTGAGCACAAACCCTGTGATGGAGATTTGAAGTTGCCTCCCAAAATGAGATTACTCAAAGTAAAAAGGCATCAGCTCCTTTAAATTGACTGCTGGCATCAAAGTAATCTCATTTTAAGATATTTGCATACAAATAGGCTATTTTTTGAGGGTAGAATCATTTATGTTTTTTTCCAAATATTGCCTGATAAACTCCACATGGGATTCTTTCTCACAATAGGAATGAAACCCCTCGTTTGCTTTGACATTGGCTTCGTATTCAGTTTTAAAATGAACAATTATACCACGGTTTCTTGATTGGATCATGAAAAATGAGACCTGGTTGATTTCTAATTTTGTGTTATTTCTCATCCCGATGTATGCCCTTTGATTTTCACCGCACAAGTCGCTGAAAAGCCCTTGAATTTGACGCTCCAGCCTGTTTCCACTGAAGCCCGGTCACTCCGGTTGAACTTAACATTTTAAGACTGCCGTTTTGCTGTAGGTCTGCGCAAGGTCAGCTGTGCGAACTCTCAGGCTGTGTTTACATCAGCCCTGGCCGGCGGTGAATCACAGCCAGCGGAGTTCAGAGGGTCTGCGTGTGTTGGAGTGCTGTGTTTGAGTCACTCAGGACGCGGTGTTTAGAGTCCAGGAGGCCACAGGGTTCAGAAGAGAAGTGGAGAGTTTATCACTCATCACAGCGTTAATGCCAGCATCCCACAAACTCTGGCTTTAGCCCCCCCCCCTCGCCTCACACACTTGCATTAACAGGGGAATGTGGGAGTCTAAGTGCAAGTGCATGACAGGTCGTCTCTAAATGTGACGGTTGACGTTTTCTAAACCCCGTTGCAGAGCTTGTTGTTCAGGTAATGCCGCCCTGTAGTCTGCCTGAATGGGAAGTACGAGGGATGATGCTGCACGATCCCGCGGCGGTGACGCAACACGGTGACAGTAACCCAGCGAATGAGCCAAATCCAATCACATTCACAAAAACTCCCCACGATTTGTCAAGGCAGTTCAGCGGGTTCGTGTTGGAAGCGGTCCTCGCGTCAAGACACACAAATATATTAAAAGCGGCGTGTGTTCTTTCAAGAAATGCATGTGCAGAAGTGTGATGGATGACAACATTTTCCTTTTCCTGAAGTCCCCCTGTAGTCCTCTAAGACTTCCTGCCCTGTTGCACTATAATGAAAATTCAGTGCTCTGTCACCCATGGGTCCATATGAGTCAAAGATCCGTAGAGAGGAAGTAAGAGTAAGATTGGATTTTTCTTGTGTCCACGCTCCGTTTCAGTTTTATTGGTCATATGTAGGTTAACACGGGGTCAACAGTACTATGAAATGTGCAGTAAGAGCACTAATCATAAGATAGATTTAAATAAAAATGGAATGAGATGGGGTTTTGCATTTAAAACACATTCTGTCAGCCTTTTGCTTCCTTTATTTGATGTATTTCCTGTTGAAACAGGATATTGGGGAGGGGCTTAACACAATGAGGCTCTTTCAAGTGTAAACCAATGGGGAAATCAGTAAATAAAAAGGCAGTTTTATTGGATGGGAGGGGTGTGATTGTTCTAAAATGTTTTTACTGGGTTGAAATTTTGGCTCAGGCCTACTGGTTCAGCATGACATCATCATTGAAGATGCTCTATTTTCCGGGATGTAGAAGTGATGGGATTTTGATATAAAAACACACAAAAAACATCTAAATTGACTACATTCTTTGGCATTGATTGTTAAATAGGTGAATATCCTGCAGGTTTCACTGTGACTTTAACTCAAAAATGCACCGAGTGTATAACCACCTTGCTAAAGACTTCTTGGACCCCCATCGCACATTGTCTCATTCTTGAACTTCCCCCCGGTCTTTCCTCTCTCCCATCCACAGAGGCACGAGGAGACCCGGCGAACCCCCAGGCCAAATCCCCGTCCGGTGCAGCCGACCCGTCCCAGACCGGAGGCCCGGAAGTGATGGACGTGGAGGGCGTCCACCTAGAGGAGGGCATGCCGGTCTCGCCCCAGGGAGAGGACTCCGAGCTCAGCCTGAGCTTCCAGGGCTACGTGGCCGAGCTGCGGCAGTGCCAGACCAAGATGAGGAACGCCCAGATGCCCCAAAACGGCCGCAACCCGCCAGAGGGCAAAGACCCCAAGACGGACCTTTACAAGGCGACGATTGTCTGAAGGGAACCCCACGCCACTCCTGCACTTTTTAAACCTGACGCACTGTCTTCTGGAAGAGAACCAGACGAGGGAAAGGGACTGCCTGAACGAAGCTGTCGGATCTCCACTCCAAAAAAACTAATCTTATGGTTCTAGATGTTGTATATTTGTTGAGATATTTTGGCATCTTCCTGTTCTGTTAGTTTTTAGTTCTGGTTGTAATTTTTGGGATTCTGTTTCGTCATGGTGTAGTTCAATAATTTACGCACAAAGCTATGAAGAATCATGAAGTTTGCTTTGTAAAATTAAGTTCCTGTCGTGAGCCATGTGATACTGAGGACAGCCATGGAGGAAGCCATACTGCTGGAGCGGATGCCGGGACAGGACTGTGTTTGTAGGATCACAAAGGGAAGCAAATCACAATTTTCTTGGGTATTTCACTATTTTCTTGTTATGTTTTCTTCCTATGTTTGACAGTGAACACATGATGGTGGTACTTTCTTTGCCTGTAATTTCAGTTTCTGTGGTTTTTCAGTGGCATTTTACTTGGTTGTTCAAGTGTAAAATGATTAAAATAACATTGATGGCTATAATTCCAACAAATGACCCTCTTTTTCTTTTTGGCATGGTGGAGTTATTGATTTGCAGCGTGCATAATGTAAAGTCGGGGAAACGGGGAACGGGGAAACTCCTTGTCATCCCATCTGTAAGTCGAGTTTGAAACAAGCTAGGACCAGTGTAGCTGTTCCAGATGGATGCTGTGTAAATGTTTACCCCCCAGCTGCCTGATTCAGTGAGGAGGAGTGTGTGAGGGGAACTGTCCAGTGTTGCGACGCACACTCTTTTCATGTTCACTGCACTGTGTCAGCGTGGTTCGGTGCTCTTTACAGTCTACCTGTCTTGCGTGCCAACTTTGTCTTTGGAATTTCCGCTGGTATGTGGGCAATGTGGGTTTTAAAAAATGGCAGAGGAGGATCTCCTCCCATAATTCAACGTAATGAGTCACTGAAAGACTTCCTAGCTGCATGTTAATTAGAACACTTGGCCCAGTCGTTTCATCACCAGACTGGCATTTCTCCCCAGTTTCTTTGTGGACCACAGTGAGTCTACAGCTAATAGATCTACATCCGAGGGTGGAACTGAGGGATTTTGGGCCTGAGCCCACTGGGTCAGTGAGGTGAAATTTCTGCTAGCCAGGACAAATTATTACTAGCCTTCTATGTATAACATAGTATTCAAATTGATCAACACAGATCACATTCTCAAGTTATATACATGCATATATTATAACTTTGTGTTCTTCTGTTTTTTTCATATTTTGTTATCTATAAAAGTGCCTGAAAAACAGCCTTGGAAATCAGCAGCCGTAGCAGTTCTTTGTTTGCTTATCATTTCTCTTCCAGATATGATGTAGCACTTGAAAACAGCACCAGAATTCAAAGCTGTGGAGCAGCTGACTTGGAAGTCACAGACGTCAGGCCTTCCTCTTGAACACAACTGCTCTGTTTAAAAAAAAAAAACACATAATCCTCTAATGACGGCACTTCCACTTCTGGATCACCACCAAGATCTCATCAAACTGATCCTTGGGCCAAGGGCCATCTGTCAACCAAATCTGCTGGTAACTTCATGCGACATCTTTCTAACAAACAGACAGACGGGGATGAAAACAAAACCTCCCTCAAAAGTTATACCTAACCCCCTTATTTGGACGAGGCTGGTTCACAGAGCTGCTGCTGCTGTTGTTTAAACTTTCTGCCTCTGTCAGTGATCTAACCAGCTGCCTGTTGCCTCAGCTTTTCCAATAGCAGGGGTGAGCGCTTGGATTTGATCACAACCATGGAACAAACGGCAGAGCTGGAACAAAAGAAATACACTAACATGCAATGAGGCATCTTAACACAATGCATTTTTTTACGATTAAAATTGGCACGCTTTCTAAATCCACCTCTTGTCATACAGGCTATACTGTTCTCTTTTATGAACTGCCACTCCTCTAGCTCAGGGGGTTTTCAAAGTTTTTCATGCTCCTGACCCTCAAGTTGACCTTCATTAAACCAAAATGATTTTGCCTCAGGGACCCTGACATGAAAAGATAATTTGGTTTGTATTAAGCATTAAATTGCTTAGATGTCATGCTTGAACACTGCAGGATCTTTGAATATACAAAGTTGATTCAAAATGGCACGATTAAAATGAGATTAAAACATATTAAAATACATTTACACATCACACATTTTTGTATTCTTATCAATTCTAGTGAGGGAAGGAAGCGAAATGAAACCATTCCTCATTTTGCCGAGCACCCGCTGGGAACCCCTCAAGGACCCCTGGTGGCCCCGACTCTGAAAACCACTGGGAATTTCCTGCTTTGTTTACAACCCACACGACGCTACACTAGCTAACTTGTGAATATTAAACCAGTGCATTTAACATTAATGCTCTGCCTTTATCAGGAGTTGAACACAACCCTCTGCTGAATCTAGAAGATTTATCCACAGGCTTTCATTTCCCTGCTGGACCACAGAGCTGGAGCAGACTGCTGCCAGAGACCTGCAGCTGGACTCAACCACTTCCTGCACAAAGGGACAGAGCTCCACGAGGTGTTGCGTTACATTTGTATGATTTCACAAGAAGTTGTTTACTCGCTGTTTAGCTGTTTAGTCATTTTCGCCACCTATCATGAGTGATACTAATTCTTGGATGCATCATTTTGTGGATACGCCAGCGTTGACCAAAACAACAAACTGGCTTATTCCAGAGCCGCCTGGTGACCTTGACTCTTTCCTACTGCGCCGCTCCACATGGGTAGGCTTGAAAAATCCACCTTGATACAAGCGGGTTGGATTCACAACCTGTTTTCCACCCACACACGCTCTGTCCGCTGACTCAACCGAAGGCACCCAGTCAGCTTTTCCCAGGTTGCGCCGACTTTAATTACAACTTGTAGTTTTGCATCAACCTCAGTGAGATCCTGTGCGGACCACAAACTCAGGAAGCCCTGCAAGTATTATCCTGCCCCTCGCATTCAAACCGTGTTGAGCAAACCTTTGCGTCATTAGATTTTAAGATCTTAAGACACCTTATACACATGTACAGCCTTTGCAGATGATTGAACATGCGGCTTGCCATGACAAAACTTTCCAGAGGGGGGAGGATGGGTGATGGTGCAGGTTTGGGGAGCAAGAAGCTAGAAACACCTCTCAGTTTTTAATCCGGTGTGTTATATAAGACAGTGACATTCCTGGATTCCCCCATTTATTTGCACAGGTATATGCCCAGTGTTTGCCAAGCTAGTCAGAATTGCCAATCATTAACAGTATAGCCCTCATAGTTGAACAATTTCCTCTTTCAAGACGGACTAAACTCACCTGGGGCCACTTCACCCAAGGACAAGTGCTCTTTAGTCGCCCAGCCTTCTCTTTGTGTTTCCTTGCACAGCATCTGGAGAGAGATTTTTGCAGCTGGTGAAAATTAGGGGTTTAGATTATGGGACTGAGGAGCTTTTCTTGACACAGCATGTCACTGCTGGAATGCTGACAGCGCCGGGTGCATGTCATATACCATACTACAACAAACACACCCACACAGGGGCTGAATGAGGGCGTGTTTGTTGCAGCGTTGTGTACATACATTCACCCCAACGCCGGTGGCTCATTTTCGGGGACGTGGGAGGAAATGCACATGAGCCCGAGGAGAGCGTGCAAACTCCACACAGAAGGATGAGGGACACTTGAACCCAGGATATGCTCATGCTATGAGACTAAAAACAACAACAAACAGAATCCTGATGCATTAATGTATTTTTCCCTGGCAGTCCTTGTTAAAAGCGACCTGGATGTTTTAATATTTAAAACTCTTGTACTTTTGCTTGATAAAACCAAAGTCAATAAAATGTTTCCATTCTGAGAGAAACTATCAGCTGTTTCTCATATAGGCTGGTGCAGGACACCTGTCAGCAGGGTAGATTCAAGAGAACAGCAATTTATCATAATTGGATGATTGAACTTAAATGGTGACTAACTGAGCACCATATCCTTTAGTTGCCAGCTGTTAAGTTATAACATAATTGTGTTTGACATGAGTTACAACTGCCTACTGACAGGTTAATAGACCTTTTTCACAGCAGCCATTTTGACATGAAATAGTAAGGTAAACACAGGTGTTACAAATGACATTAATGGAGGTCCTGGTGCATTTAAGTGTAGCAGAGTCTTTTCAGTGAGCCAGCCTGAACAATAGCAGGACTCTGGCTTAACAGGCATTTCATTAATGTTAGTAACACCTGTGTTTACCCGGCTATTTCATGCCACAATGACGGCTGTACATTTTCTTGTTTTACATAAACTTTGAAATGAACAAGACTTTGTTTTTCTGTGAACAGCTGGGACTTGGAAAAGCCCAAATTCAAAAAGTGAAACGGGATGACTCCAGACTAATTTGGGACTTTTTCTGTCACGAACATTTGGAATATGGCACCACAATCGAAGAACGCCAGTGAAAACATGCAGTACTTTTTTGCTAAATATGGCATCTGGTAATTTCTTTCTTTTTTTTAACCCTTGTTTTTCACTCTGACACCTGGCGTGTTTCACTCATAATTTGTGAAATATACATTTTGTTACTTTTACAATAAAAAATAAATAAACAAATAAATCCAAGGCTACTTGTACCGTGCAGGTAGCGTGATGTATCGCGTTACACGGTGCCCCGTCCTGGAAAGGAGGGATCCCATCATCACCTCCCCCTCTTCTCTGGAAAGTTTTCTCTCCTCTCTGTAGTAAGTTTCATGTTAAATTGTGGGCGTCCGCAAAGCCTGTGCAGGGACAGCAGCCGGGATATAGGATGTCTTAGGATAGACAAGTCTAATGACGCAACGGGTTTGCTCAATACGGCTTGAATTTGTGAGGGACAGGATAATACTTGCAGGGTTTCCCACGTTTCCTATGACCAAAAGCAGGCTGAGGACTCTGAAACTAACAGATATAACGTGACAGCCAGAGGAGACCCTCTCCGAGTTCAGGAAATGAGCGCTTATGAGTTTTCTCATGGTAACAGGGACCACTTAGGGCAGAAGTTCAGAATGGCATACTTTGTGTTACTTTTTCTACCTTGTGTTTTCAGTGCACGGACGGTAAGTTTTTTTTATCATCACTCACTATTGCACGTCCTGGACTGGATTCCCACTTTGCATGCGCCAAAACGTACTGAGCTATTGCCGAGGACACAGTGGACTAACTTTTCCTCCTTGATTTCAGCGGATCATACCGCCTGGATATGAAACTGTAATCACTCAAGATCCAAACAGGGACAGCCGGAAAGGTAAGATATTTTTTAAAAACATCATAATCTCTATGCAATTAGTAGAAAATAAGCAGGGAGGGGGATGCACACTGAATTGTGAGTAAATTTCACACATTTTAAGCAATTTCTCAATCACAATTTTGTTTCTGATCATGGACTAAATTGACATCTGCACCAGAGTGCATGTGTTTATTTGAATCCCTTTTCATAACTGCTGTGATTTAGTTGGATGAAGGAATTGGATGTAGCTCATCAGATTTATTGCCCCCCGCCTCAGGCCTCCTTTGCAATAGAACATGATCATGTCCAGGATCTGAGCCACAGACACATTCAAAGGATTCTTTGTCTGTGAGGTATGGGGAGAAAAAGACACGCTTGCTTATAGCATACCTACCCCCAAACTATGAGCCAATGTTTTTTGAGACAAGTAGCTCAATTCATTGTTTTGAGTTTTGCCTGGCTGCGCTCTGTTAAGGTTGAACGACATACCTGATAGACAGGAAGAAAGTCACTTTATCTTTTTTTTCTCCTCTGTCCTCAGTCATCACCACCAGCGGCAAAGAATGTAAATTCCCATTTCGTCAGGGTGGAAGGCTTCATCATCACTGCATCACCATCAGCTCCTCAAGACCTTGGTGAGTCCCTCTTAGTCGATGCCCGGGTGCATCTACTGTTTTGGTTACAGGAACAAACACTTCCTCCCTGCACATGTGCACATCATGACACAAAGTTACCACACCGTGCGTTCGACAAAGAGACAACACGCACATAAGGATCAGAAGGGATGCCAAGTCATTCTCTTGTTTTGGACATAGACTGACACACAAACCACAAAGCATTTATCTACGTCACTCTCTGTTGTGTCACTGCCTACTGTACCATGACCTGACCTCAAATTAACCAATACCATAACAAATGTCATTTTCTCTTCAACATTGCCATAATAGCAGTGATTCTTTTGAGCAATGCTGATTCAGCATTTAATATGGGCGGGTAGTTGCACCTAATTATATTAATTACAGCTCTCAGTGGCGGGGGATTTATTCTACAGTGTAATCAAGAAACATAATGCAATCTTTAACGAGGTAATGAGTTAACTGACTTTGGGCAAATTGCTCATTGCTAAACTAGTGTGCCTTGAATCGATTTGCTTTTCACAGCTAGAATATTATGTTACAGTGTGATCACAGCCGGCAGTTTATATTTACTTTTAAGGCCTCAGATTAAGTTTATAGAGTCTCATCTTACAGTGCCATTCGCGCCACAGTTTATAACACACTTACTTTAAATGGTACACAACAGACAGATTGTTGTATGGCTTCAATAGTATATAGTAAATCGTATTTATTTTATGACTTCAAATTGTGGCATCATCTTGTTTTTATTAGATTCATATTCTGGCAATGACAACATTCCCGATAAATCGTTTTCGAGGCTGTCAGTCGTCATTGTAGCGGGGTGTGACCCGAGTGTGACAGAAAGAGTGGGTGTCAGCAAGTTGGAGCAATACAGATGTAATTACACATGGCTCAAGACCTGTGGTCCACCTAGACAGTTAATCCAGAAGGTTACTGCAATACTGCAATAACAGATATGAGTATGAGTGTGTGTGTGTATGTGTGTGCATGTTTGTGTCTGTGTTCATGGCTAAATGATATGATATGTTTATCCAGTGAACGGTGCAGCAGAAGTATTGTGATATTAGTTTCAAGCCAATAAAGGGTTGATTGACAGAATTAGCTCTCTTCATCAATTGGTGTCAGTTTCTTTTGTTCTTGTTGTTTTGTTAAAGGAATTGTACACTCAAAATAAACACATACACAAAAAAAGATATTTTCCCACTTGCCCTCGTACCCCTAGTGCAATCTATCCATCCATATTGTTTACTGTGTGATTTGGCGAGATTTCCAGTCTGTCTCCCAGCACCTGAGTACAATGGAGCTGGATGGGTCTTCCTTTGTTGAGCTCAAACTGTTTAAAAATTTACATGCCCGTCATTATCCACAGCCCTTGGGAGCATGGGAGTTTTGTTGGGAACTATTTACAGCCAAAGAACACCACAAACTGAATCAATCGGAATTTGAGTGAGGATAGAGACAGTTTGCTCATGTCCTTCAGCAGGAAATAGTTCCTTGACAGGGAAGATCACAGCAGACTGGAAACCTCGCCAAATCCCACTGAAACTGTCTGCAACAGGGGTGAACGGGAAAATCTCTTTTGTATTTTGGTTGAACTGTACCTTTAGAGTCAAACTGGCAGCACTTACGATCGGAGACGGGAGGAGCAGCTTGTCATTACTTGTAGGTTCATATGATTTCTCAAGTGAGCCTGCAGTTTGTCATCCAGGTGACTGGATGTTGACTGTAGTCTGTCGTCTGAATGCATTTAGTGACTGTTTCCTCTGTCATAGGTGCTCTCTCACGCATAATTTTGATCGGGACCTGCAGTGGGGCTACTGCGCACCAGAGATAACACAACCCGATGGTACGTTTACCAAACAGCCCACACAACTTTATTCAAACATGTTATGAGGACGTGAAGTTATCATATTTTATTGTAATTGTTTTGGATGTGTTTCAGTTTTTGTCCACACATCTAGAAGAATCACGGATCCATGTCAGGGGAACCCGTGTCAGAACGGTGGCATCTGCACGCTGGTCCCGCACAGACGTTCCTTCGAGTGCTCGTGTCCCGAGAGCTTCACCGGGAGGCTGTGTGAGGAGAGTAGGTTGCCTTCGTGATTATCCTGTGTTTTTTTAAAAGTTTGTGCCAATCGTCTCCTTTGTATTAGTCCTGGCGGAGTCTGCACACAGGCGGCACAGCTGGAGACATCAGGCCTCAATTTTCTACCTTGAGGAGAAGCCATTTGTCGCCTATCATTCTTGTGCATCATGAAAAACGACCGCCACCGATTTGGAAATTGCTCAAGCCAGACAGTCCATCATCGTAAACACGGGGCCTTCGTTTGGTTTTGACAGAGTGTGGAGTAGTTTACGCTCTGCTTACTGTCAATCACCCGACAACCACAGGAAGAAGTGAAAGTCTCTGCCAGGAAGTGATCCCTCAAAACATGTCATCTTACAAACTTAAATGTCACGTCCTCGTGTTTGAGGTTTCTTTATTTGCGACTTTAAAAATGACAAAAAAACGGTCTTAAAAATCAAATTACATCATGCATTGTAAACAAAGTAGATGCAGAAATAAGTAGCTTGTAATTTTAAATGATTTGGCACCCTTCATTTTTAAAGAGTTTCATAGAAGCTAAACCAACAATCATTTTGGAGTCATCTGCAAAAAGGTTTCTTTTTGCATTAAATTAAACTACCACTGATTGGATGAGTTACCAAAGCAAACTCCAAAAAAATAAACTAAAAATCACTTGCAAAGCATTTTTGTGTCTCAGCCCCACAAAGTGCAACCCCTCCGCTCCGTAACGCTCCACTGACCTCCTCTCCTCCTCCTCTTCTCCCATTTCAACCAATTTCCCTTTTATGTGCTGTGTTGTCTTTTCAGAAAAGTGCTATGAAACCATACACCTGCGTTATTATGACACAGGAGAGTCTTGGGGAAGGATTCATCGCCGTAACGTGGAACAGTGCACATGTGTGGCGGGGGAAATCAAGTGTGAGAGAGTCCGCTACACAAGTAAGACATGCCCTCGTCTATTGTGGCTCTGCTCCCACTGCGAAGTTTCTTTTCCCTCTTTTTTTTCCCTTCCTCTCTTTTGGTCTTTTGTTGGGATGAGAATGAAACCTGATAAGATGTCGTTACAATAACTTAAACACCATGTGCAACTGAAGTGACTCCTTTTGACTGAAATGAACTTGCTTTATTGTTGTTATGCTTTTTTTATGATATACCAGATTTAATTATACAGATACAGAAAATTGCACTGAAAGCAAAAACATCTGTTGTTTTCTGCTTCCCAAATCCCCCCCTTCTGCCTTTTTGTCACTCTTCACACCTCATAGAATACCAGTATCAAGTCTCCACCAAACCCTGTGAAATATCTTTTTTCCAAATGAGATCAGGCTTTAGGTGGATCACCTCATCTTAGCAAGTCGTGGATTTGAAAGGCAGGCCCAACCCTTTCTTTGATCACCTCTCCATAGCTACAAGTGCAACTTTGCCACGGAAGA
Source organism: Holocentrus rufus (assembly GCA_900302615.1). Taxonomy (NCBI): domain Eukaryota; kingdom Metazoa; phylum Chordata; class Actinopteri; order Holocentriformes; family Holocentridae; genus Holocentrus; species Holocentrus rufus. The sequence goes on along the minus strand of OMLF01037266.1, from coordinate 19,385 downwards.
GAAGAGAGATTATATGACTCAGGGTGACTCAGGATTGGCTTTGGGACACACCCCACGGGTCCGTAAGGTGCTTTCATCTGAAATGGAGGGGGGGGACATTCATAGGTGTTCAGTGGATTCCCTGGCACAAAGGGGAAAGAAGGTGGTTTCACGCTCCCTGGACCGAAACTGTTTGTTGTCATGGTGTTACGGGGGCTTATCTTACAGTGGTTAAGTAAAGAAAGTTTTTCTATCGCTGAATGGCTGAATGTGCAAAATAGTTTCCACTTATTTGTCGAAGCATTTTCCCCTTGGCTGATATTCGAACTAAAATTATCTTAATTTTTATTTCTTGGGTTTGCAGATAGAGGCCTGCACTCTCTAGTTTGCCCAAATACAGATGAGGCTTTCACTATTACGGCAGATGTTGCAATGGATGTCAAAGTAATACATTTTGACAAATGCGCCCCATTGAGCATACACAGCGTGCTAAAACATTCGGGAAGCGCCTGAAAGGACTTATCAAATGGTGGGAACAGGGATGGGCTTGTCATGCATCGGTAGGTTTGCCAAAAAAGATGGCGTGTTCTTTTATTGCCGGTGGTGTCGGGCTGACGTAGTGTGCCTTGATGTGTCCAGTGTGCCGTAAGAACCCTTGTGAGAACGAAGGAACGTGCCGACTGATCATAGCCACGGGTGAGGAAGTGTGCAACTGCAGGCCCGGATACAGCGGACCATACTGCAGCTTTGGTGAGCCAAAAACCCGATGACATCATACTGTTCCCTCTAGTCCATTAGATGTGAGTGATTGCTCGGTGCAGCTTGTTATAGTTAAATACTTTCAACCAAAGATCATATACTGAGTTACATAAACACACCATCAAACAGTGTTTTTATATAAAGTTGTGGACAGATGATGGGATACACATTTATGGCTACAGAGCCTACATCTTTCGAGCTATAAATCAAAATATCTAACAGTCAATTGAAAAGCATTCTGTTTGTGTATGTGTGCAGGTGCATGCATGTTCGTGAGTGTGTGTGTGTGATGGCAGCTTGATAAACGGCAGCAGGTGAAGACATGAGCTGCCTCTAAACCTGCACCCACACACTCATTCCCCGTAACTGCTGCCTTCTTAACTTCTGCAGAAAGAAAGACTTTTAAAGACTTGTTCGCACCGATTCTAACGTGAAAGAAGATGCACAGTTCAACTTTGTGTGTGTGTGTGTGTGCCTGTGCATGTGCGTATGCATGTGTGTGTCGTATGGTGCAGAGCCTGAGACCGAGTGCTATAACAACAGGGGCGCAGACTACCGAGGCGTGGCGGGCAGCACGGTGTCTGGCGCCCGCTGCCTGCCGTGGAACTCGGACCTGCTGCATGACGAGCTTCATGTGGGCACCTTGGCTGCAGCCTCCCTCAGGGGCGTGGGGGAGCATGCCTTCTGCAGGTGTGTGTGTGTATGTGTGTGTGTCGGGACATCAGCAGCTAAAGCATCCTGAATACTAGTTATAAGTGTACCGATAAGTAGGAGCTAATATCAATACATGGCAATTCTTTTTTGAGCTGCTATAAGATCAAAATAAATGTTAAAATGTTTGTTTGGCGGTCTGGCAACCAAAAGATAAAACACAGTGATGGTTTATAACTTCTGGCTTCATTTTAAAGCTTGAACTCCGTATCATTTTCATTTAAAATCTACTTTAAAGCTGCAATATGCAACTTTTCTGCTTGAGTCAGCGTAATATTCTCGTAAAATAGTCCCACCCTCCTTTTGAGCATGCACTTGGCCAAGTTTAAGCTCAAACACTTGTCAGTTATTTTAATGAGCTGTCTGCCTTGAAACAGCAGCTGTAGCCCGAGGCCGAGGTAGCCAACATCAGTAAAGCCACCACACACGTTTAAGAAGTGGATGGTGAACGCAGACAGTCTGCAATTGAATCAAAAAAAATTCCTAATGTCAGTCGTGTTTTTGAAAGGTTCCCATCTGCCATATTTACTATTCTTTAATTCCTCCATTGTGCCGGGGCCTTGATAGCAATCGCGCCCATACAGTGCGCTGACAAACGGCACACACCCCAAAAATGCCCCAAAAAACATGATGGAAAAGGCAGTTGCAGGCCAGTGGAGGGATTTAGTCACGTACACACAGGCTGACACACACACACAAGCTGAATATGTTTAATATTCAGTTTGTTATTTTAATGTCAAAATGTTGCATCTTGCAGCTTTAACATCAACCATAACATTATTTTGCTTAAAGCAGCAATTTTATTATAATTGAGTTGTGGCTTGGCCAGAAAGTGAAAAGCAACTTTCACCTCCTTTGGCTCATTTCCACTTCAATATTATGCAACGAAATGGGATGAGCCCCTGTAATCCCTCAAAGAAGTTCTGTTGAGTAACGTGTGCTGTTAAAAAAAACCCTGATGCCACACCCACACACACTCTCACACACGCACAACATGCGCCGTGTTTCTGTGTGTGTGCAGAAACCCAGATGGGGACAAGATGCCATGGTGCTACACGCTAAATCACGGCGCCATCTCCTGGGAGCACTGTGACGTCCCGTCCTGTGTGATGCCTGTGTGTGAGTAAGAGACCGGAGCTCTGTTGCCTGCAGGTTTTATTATCAGTTTATGATCTCACGAGATATCATGTTATATTTTCCCAGGTCAAAGTCAGTATCCAAGGGTGTTAAATGACTTAAAAGCCTCCGTTGCTCATTCATAATTTCGTTGCTATCATCGCCGGAAAGGTATATACATATTCTTCAATAGGCGGCCATATGGTGACGGCTGTAAACGAATCCGTCTTGTTTACTTGGCCAGACAGTCTGCTCTACTTTGCTCTAATCTCTTGCTTCTATAAAGATGCTTTGCCATGCCTGTGTGACTAACTCTGAGGCTTTAATTCATCGCCTTGATTAATGATACCTTTAGCTAATTAACAGTGTAGTTAATTTGTGCCCAATGAGCCTGTTGCAAATTATAGTTCAAAAAGTACAAAAAGCCGGGACAGGTGGAAGTTATTTTTCCTTATATAGCTTATCATGGACAGCTTATACATTTGGCTGTCATCATCGTGGCCTCTTGTAAATTTTCACCTCATCATTATGAGACATGAGACAGTTTGCGGTTGCCACCAGCCGCCGAGAATCATTTGATCTTTCCTTTTTGAACTCCGTGTTTGATTCTCTTCGGCCTTTATGGAGCGGCACAAGCCGCAACACTTGTCATCTGATAAAATTATTCAAAACTCTCCAAAACCTCATTAAAAGCGTTAACTTTTAATTAGAAATCCGGCGTCGGTGATAAAGATGAGAATGGAGAGAATACAGCAATTATCTCCCGAGCCACGCTGAGTCACAGGGAAAAAAAAAAAAAATTGAATAGAAATAAGTTCAGTAGCAGAGGCGCTGTGGACGTGGGCTAAGATGAGGTAAGGGAAATGAGGAATGACTCACACTGAATCAACATGTCATGTCAAGTGGAGCCAAATGTTTATGTGGTGAGCGAGGCCATTTGGCACAGTTGTCCCGCTGTCATGATGCCATGGGTATGCACAGAATCCACAGGCTTTCCTCGTCTGTTGTGTCCTCTCGACAGGGGCAGCAGCATATGATTTGTAGCAAGAAGATGCTCGGTTCACACTGATTGTTTTCATACTGTTGTTGCTTCTCACTGGGGCAAATCAGATAGTAGTATAATTGAAAATGATAAGAGGGACTTAGGAGTGCACATCAGTAACTGTGAGACCAGCTTGTAGTGGTTTATTGGTAGTTTAGTGCCAGCAGTGGTAGTTTATAGAGTGTAACAGTGTGTAGTAGCAGTTTAACATGTACTTTTCGTCTCCTCACGCAGCTTCTTCTCGCAGAATAGTCCCCTTTAATGTCCGTCCCGGCATTCAGCAAACGGCCTCCTCCAAGCCGCCCAGGAAGCCCGTGTGCGGGAAGAGGCACAAGAAGAGGTTGTCGATCGCCAGGGGCCGGATCATGGGCGGCAACACGGCTCTGCCGGGCACTCACCCCTGGATGGCGGCCATTTACATCGGGAAAGCCGACTTCTGCGCCGGCACCCTGGTGTCGTCCTGCTGGATCGTCTCGGCCGCGCACTGCTTCTTCCGCAGGTGATTCAGGGATCAGACGACATGCATATTGATATTTACACATTCGTGCTGCTGTAATGCAAAGATTGTTGGATGGCTTTAACTGATTTTGTTGCTGATTCCATGCATTTTATGTCTCAACTTGGTTTTGGTTTTGTTTTGTTGGGTTTTTTTTTGTCTAGAGCTTTGCGCATAAAAACATTGTGTGATCTGTGATCTGAAGACAGCATTATTTTCTCACATGCCCAAGCCTGTTTTCAGGTTGCAACTCAAGCGGCGCATGATTTAAAGACTCTGACGCCCTCTCAGCATCACAGCTTTATGGACAACGCTATATTTAGACAAGCATCCAGTTCGAGGAAAACCTAAAAACATCTGATTGGCAGACATGCAAATGCATACGTTTCCTCCAGAGGTCAAAAAAACACATACCTGTTGTTGTTGCTGTTCGAGTTTTCATTCAGGCATTTAAAGCAATCCATCTCAAGTGAGCGCGGCATTGAAAGGAAGAGCACAATGGAACGAAGGACTTGTGCAACAAAAAGCCGTTTTATCTACATGACAGCAGCCTCTTCAGAAAGACTGCTGGATGAAAATGTTAAGGGCATCTTGTATCTGGAAGGCTTCATTTTAGAGCGCTTTATTGTGGTTTATTGGATTGAAGGTTGCTTGTTGAAATAAGCAACGTTTCATAAAGCACTTTGGATTGACAAGGACCTCATGGTAAATACATAAAGTGTATCATCCATGATACATAAATAATGATAGGATTTGTATCATAATACCATAAAGAATCAACTAAAATGAATAAATAGCTTAAAATAGAGCCTGCTGCATAACAACTCAAATAAAATATACAACATATTATGTTCTATATAGGCTGGCAAACTGACTCCAAACAATTTAATTAAAACATGATGTGTATGATGCATGCACTAATAGTGAGTTGTGTGTCTCCCTTCAGCCCGCTTAAGTCTCAGATCCGCGTCGTGCTGGGCCAGCAGAATTTCAACGTCACCGGTCCCAACACCAGGACGTTCGGCGTGGAGCAGTACATCTTTCCGAGGCAGTTCTCAGTGTTTAATCCGACGCTGCATGACATCGGTAATAATCAAGCGCACACACACACACACAAACGCACACACACACCAGTGACTCACATAAACTTGCGTACCCCCTCCCCGTGCAGAAACACACTCAAACCCACGCAAGACCCCAGTCTGTGTGCACAGCTGTGCGTCACTGAACAGCTGTGTCCATGTGCTCCCCCGCATGAACACACACACACACACACACACACACAGAATTGGGTGTGGCAGTATCTTATGAGCCACGGAGTCTCCAAGTCTAGCACTTGCTGTATTATTCCAACAAGACTTCTCAGTGTTGTTGTTTTTGCATCATAACATTTCTGTTTCACTCGTGACAGTTCTGGTCAAACTGAAGAAGGAGAACGGGCGCTGTGTGAGGAGAACCCCGTTCATACGGCCCATCTGCCTCCCAGACAAGGGCATGACGTTCCCTAATGACTACTGCTGCACCATCAGCGGCTGGGGACACATGCATGAGAGTAAGTGACGGGGAAATCACCACGTCTCGGTGCCATTCCGCTGTCGTTATGGTTACGTTCACACCCTGGTCACAGACATAATGATGTTTTCATGTCAACATAATAGATGCAATTGGAACTGTAGTCAAATATTTAATTGACTTAATAAATAGAATGAATCCCTCAATTCAAATCACTCATGATGCACATGGACAGTGATACATTGCTACATGTGTTTACTCAGTGGGGATAAAATTTTGGCTAAAACCACAGAACTGAAGAAACATTAGTCTTTATTTCATGTTATTTTACTCTCTCCTTTATTTCACAGAGGCGAAGGAGTATTCGAACCTGCAGGAGGCCGGCGTGCGGCTGGTCCCCCATGACACCTGTACCAAACCAGAGGTCTACGGCAACCATGTGACCTCTGACATGATCTGTGCCGGCATCAGCTACTGCGTCGATGCATGCCAGGTAGGCAAGAAGCACCAAGTCAATATTTTTGTGTGTCCTTGTGGAGAGGAACGCTCGGAGAGAACGAACGTCTTGAGCCAGCGAGCGCAGGAAGCGTCTTAGTTTGTGACGGACTGAGCACTTAAAGTCACCGGTGATTAACTCGTGCAGGCAGGAGGTAGTTTTCCAGCTGATTCATCTGGCTTTATACTGGCCCTGTTTGGCCGTGATGTGTCATTCTTGCAGTGAATCTCGGGGCTTCCCATTCGTTCTTGTCAGACACATTAACAGCTGATGTATCCTCTGTTGGCAAGTGCACCTCCTGGATTTAGATCTGTCCTCCATCCTGGTGTTCGTTTTGTTTGAAATTGTGCTCTGGGCTTCAGATGTTTTGACAAAGGCGTTGTGGAGGACACAAGAATGCATATTGAGAAAGAAGGTGGCCCTGTCTTGATGGGCCATGTCCCATCAAAACTTGGTGATGTACATCACACAAGCTGGCATTTGCAAAGGAAGGTGCAGGGTGCCCATGAGTTAGCGCATCTTTAAATTTTCTGCTAAATTTGCATGTTTCCAGTATGATGGTTTGCACACAGGAAATGACACAGTTGTTCCCTTCCTTCCTGGGTTCCTGAAGTCTCAATCTCAGTAAGTGGAGATGAGTTATGAGTAATAGAACAGCTCTTCAGACAGCAGAAGGGAGTCCCCCGAGGGGAATTTGGTGAGGGCAGGTTAAAATGATTAATGAAAGAGGGCAAGAGAGCCTGCAGAGATATCTGCAGCGTCAGACTGCCCACTCACCCGGCCTTGTAAAATATTTAAGCTCCTTCCTCTCAAATGAAATGTCACAGTTAACTGTGTTTAACTCCTGCGATGTCATGACAAATTTTGAGGGTAGAAAGCAATTTTAGGTTTGTAATAGATTGGGTTTCAAGTGCGTGACTCAGCTGTTTGTGTATTTGCTTTCATCTGTGTATTTATGTTCGCTTGTGTGTGTGTTTGTGTGTGTGTGTGTGTTTCTCCAGGGCGACTCTGGAGGCCCCCTTGCCTGTGCAAAGGGTGACGTCAGCTTCCTGTACGGGATCATCAGTTGGGGAGAGGGCTGCGGCCGCTCGGGGAAGCCTGGTGTCTACACTAAAGTGGTGAACTATTTGGACTGGATCAATTCAGTTATCAAACGCAAACCCAAGGCTTCATGAACGAACACCTTCAATATACGGAATATTTTATACACATGGGGGATATTTTAGTCTCTTTGTACTGTAAAGACTGTGGAAGTAAATAGTTTTGTTGACAGGATATTTAAAAAAGTTATGAATGGATTTATGTGAAACTGAGAAAAAGGTTGTCATGCAGTTGTCATGAAAACATTTTCATACCAGCTGGCCAAAGGGAGAATGACTTTTTGCTTCTCACAAACAGACACTTTTTTTTTTTACTGTGAAAGATTTTGTGACTGAATAAACTTTTACTGACTTGATAAAACTTTGAGTGTCTTATAGGCCAATGAAAGTGGACTGTTGTTACACACAGACTGCGTGTAAATACATATTCCAAAATATACTAAAACTGTCCAAAAATGTTTTTGTAGATGTAGATGACATTCAGTAGATATATTATGAGCCGACAAAACATATAATACACTTATATATTTGTCAACAGCACATATGGTGGAAAAGGGATTTGTAGTGGCCAAAATATGTTTCAAAACAATCTGTATGTACAAATATATACTTTTGGGACAATTTTTGTATATTTTTAAGCATTTCTAAGTGCTTTATAATGGCAATATTCTGTTTGCATTTTTGGCCAATTCTTGTATTTCTAGCACATCTTGCAATTTCTTGCATATTCAAGTTACTGTATATTTTATTTTATTTTTGTATATGCATACTTTGAAACATGCCTTTAAATATATTGTAAAGTATGTAAA
>OMLF01037266.1:0-11345 GCA_900302615.1 Holocentrus rufus | reverse complement strand
TTTGTGTAAAATGTGTCTTTTATTTATTTATTTATTTGTTTATTTTGCTGTGGTAGCAACTGGCAAAGAAGGAGAAAAAAAAAAAAAAAAAAAAAGAACTGCCCAGGGGCCACATGAGCGGCTGGTCGACACTCGTTGTGCCATTTTGCCTCCGTCCTGCCTGGGGGAGAGTTTGCGCCCCTCGACCAGAGCAGCTATTTTGAAAGTGACCCCTCATTCAGGCAGCGACTCTGCAGCTGTCAGGAACCATGACTGAAGATGACGGATTCTGTTGTCGTGGAGGGATATGTCAAATTCAGAGATGGAAAAAAGGTGCTTTATCTATCATGAGAAAATAATCTGACTGTGCGGTTGTTCAGCCGCCGCCGCGCGCCTTCAATCGTGCCTAAAAAAAGTTTCTCTCTACTTTTGTGTCTCCCACAGTGGAAAACTAGGTGGGTCGTGCTCCGCAAGCCGTCGCCTGTAGCAGGTAACATCACACACGTTTGCTCTGAAAAGCGTCGGTCACTTTCACACACTTTACTTTGTTTTATACCAACTGTCAAGCTTTATCTCTCGTGAAGTTTTGCGTAAACAAAGCAGTGCGCATGTAGCCTGCGCCACAGCGGAGGGGGATAGTAGACTGAGTTGAATACTACAGATGCTATTCTGCATGCCATGAAATGAATATTTTCCAGTTGCATGGACCCCCCCCCCTTCTGCTCCCACAGAGTCTGGTTTCATGTTCTCATTCAGAACTTAGGCCCAGTCCTCAGATCTTTTTTGTTCAGGACTGGCGGTGTAAGCCTCGCTGTATTTTTAGATGTGCATGTGCACCATAAAGCCAGGTCCAAATGGAGCAAACTGGCTTCAAAAAACGCGATGGATCACATTTGCAACGCTTTGTTAAACGCTTTCTTGATGAATCGATTGGTTTTATTATCTTCAAACGCTCAGGGTCTCTCATGTTAGAATCCAAGTGGAGTGAACTCCCAATTTGTGACACATTCTGCAGTGATCAGTTAAATTTGCAGGGCGCCGAAGGTTGCCAGTGACTTGAAATACACCAGCTGCTTGTGTCTTGCGGCATTTGGCCTTTTCATTCCCGCGTTGTGTTTGATGATTATGCAACCGGAGCCGAAAGTGATGAAGTGAGCATGTTGAGTCGCACTGTAAATCTCGGTTTCCTCTGAACGTCTGTTAGTGCAGTAACATGCATCCACAGGTTATACTGATAGTGCACGCTGCTCCCCTTTGAACCTTTGATGTCAGTGTTATCACAGCTGTCTGTGCCCATGCCTCAGCGAGGTGCATGAAGTGTGTGTGTGTGAGGGGCGAGGAGAGACACACACACCATCTTGTTTTGCCAGCTGATACTGATAGTGGTGCCAAAAGACCAGCGGACACCAAAGTGGCTACTGTGTGACAGAATGCATCGTAAAAGTTGGCAGTAAATACGTTTATTTACGTAAACTTTGCCTTCATAATATTACAAAATAGGTCAAGGGAAATGTTTTGACTTAAAGTGCAAAAGTGCAATTTGTGTATTTTGTATCGGTGATAGATATGAGGCTCCGGCAGCATAATGGCATGCACCCTGCAAATTGGTTTTCTCTCAACAATGAGAAAGTGGAATCTGGTGCTTTCAAAAAAAAAACAGGCCGGAGTCTGTTTTCATATTGAAACGCTGGGAGTTGTTGCCCACTTTCAAAAAGCTCTCCAGCGCTGAACTCTGCACTCCGCTTTGTCCAGGCAAGGCCGCAGCTGGGCTTGTTTAAATAGTTTGAGAGCCTCCGCTGAATGGTCTCCCTCTGCCACCCCGCACATCAGGTCGTCCCCGGCGATGACTCCTCCGTGCCCACGAGAAATAAGCTGAATATCTGTTTTCTGTCCAAGGCCAATGAAAGCTGTGTTTTTCTCTGTGGTGTATCCCGCCTGCGCCTTGACTCCCCCCCCCCAGACTGCCTTGTGCTGCTGGTCTTTAAAGACAAGGCGGACAAAGCCCAGGGCCACAGGGAGAGGGCCAGCGTCACCTTGGAGGACATCTGCGGGCTGGAGACGGGACAGTGGTACGAGGGCGTGGTCTACACGCTGGCCGTCCTCTGCCTCAACCAGGCCGCCGTGCTGGGCTTCGACGGCAAGGAGGCCCTGCTGGCGTGGGACGCCCGCATACGGTACAGCCTCGGGGAAGGTGAGGAGCTTTCACTGCTTTTACAATGTTGCACATAAACAACTTGTAAAGGAATGTCACAGTGCAGTTTTCACAAAATAGCACAATGTTCCTCAATAAACTCGAATTTAAACACTTCTCAACAAGGAGATTATGTGATCTGAGTGACATTTGATCACTCTTTGAATTTTACAGCCTTTAAACAAAGAAACTGCTGTAAATTGCCTTGTAATGTGCCCTAAAACTGTGAAAAAACAAATATTTCCAGGGGTATTAATCACTTTTGGGGTGTTTTTCATTAAGCTTTTTTGGACTTCGGGAACAAGACGCAATTAGTTGCTGACTCACATGGGAAGTTTTTTTTTTATTGGGGTTACGAGAAATCTTGGCCTTGTAGACATTGACAATAAAATTAATATTAAAACCATGTGAGCGCCCTTAAGATTTCTGTCTTTCAATATCCGAATGCAGTTTAAAGGTACACTGGCAACAAACAACTGCTTATCCGATTCCATTATTTTCTGCTTAGCTGAAGCCAATATTAGCAAATATGACGTCCAGTATCTTTAAATGTGAAAACCTCTATGCAAACAAAAATAAACAAGAAAACTATTATGAGAGTAAATAATATTATCAAGGCTAACTTGTGAATAAAAAAAAAAAAAAATGAAAAAAATGCAAATGCAAAGTAAAAAAGTTGCTGTGAAACATTTTTAAAAAGGGGGAGAACAAAGACAAGGGCCAAGGCTGAAGGACACAGAAAAAAAAATCTATATTTTAAAAGATATTGCAAAAGATTTGGGCATTGCACTCCATATTATGATTTCAATAATACTTTGATTAAACATGGACTCTCCAGGATCTGGTATTTAAAAGCAGTCAGCTTTATAACCTTGGATTGAACATCATAGAAGCAAATTCTTATTTAAAGCAGAGTGTTGGGCACAGACTTTTTCTTTTTGCACAACTGCACCAAAAAACCTCCATATGCAACCCACAGCTTGTATCTGCATTGTGGCTGGAGCCTCTATCCTGCACCACTCCTCTTCAGCAAGTGAGCCTGATGAACTAACAGACACGTCGGACTGCTGGCTGCCGTCCAGCTGAATTTTCAGGCGGCTGCTAATCACACCGAGGGACCTGATGGTGCGGGGTGGGACGTGGCGTTACAGACAACAGGTTGTGCCTCTCCGTTCGGCGTGGGGGTGTGTGTACAGAGCGAGCTAGAGTGTGTGTGTGTGTACGTGTGTGTGTGGGCGTTGCGCGTGCTTGCCCGCTCCTAATGGCAATACCAGAGCGTGGAGCGCGGCCAGGCCTGCAGAAATGTCACCTGCCAGCCCGTGGGCCGAGGGCCACCATGTGCAGCGCCTTTTGTTGTGCTCCGCGACACCGCATGAATCTCCCTCGGACTGAGCGATGACACGACGCCGCTGGCCGACATTTGCCCATCATCGGCACCATCAATCTCACCTGGCAACGTTTGTGCGGAGGGATCCGTCACTGGTGGGGCGGAGGGGCCGCGGCATCGAGGAACTCCACTCTTTCTGAAGAAAACTCCCAGTGGAGAGGTTTAGTTTTATGGCATGAGTGGGCATAGACACTTACATACACACACACATATACACACTCCGTCACCCCGGCCAACTTTCCTGTTTTGCTGCTTATTAGCAACAATATTGACTCAGATACACAGATGTTTATGGCCGCCTCTGATTGATTGCGCTGGGCTTTAGATCTGAGCCTGTTACACTCAGAGCCCCGGCTCACTGATCTCACTCTTTGTGTGCAGCTGTTTGTCTTTTCGCTTTACTGCTGAATCAAATCAAATCCACACCGGAGTAATCATCTTATGGTGAAATGATGTTTTTCTGTTCCTTTTTATAGCATAAGTCTGGCCATTTTCAACCTGGACCCCGTGTTCCCTTCTGATTGCATCACACCGGCCCAGTCAGAGCAAAAAGCATGACATGTTGCTTCGCAGCTCGCCAGGGTGTGTGGCTGTCCGATACTGGGCCAATGGACAGTCATCCCACAAAGCAGCCAAAAGCACATTTTTTTCATCACATTAATTGCTCATTCTGTATTGAAACACGTCAGTAAAAACATGCAAATGAAAATAATCTAAAATCATGCCTTTTTCCTACAGTTTTGATGCAACCTACCTAAATGGATTATTACAGAGAGAAGTGTCAGTACGCATTGGATGTTTTCAGTATTTTTATTTTTCTAATTTCTTATTTTCCCCCCCAGTTCACAGATTTAATGTTGGAGTCTTACCAGGGACCAAGTTGGAGAGCGGACCTGCAGCTCTTCACCTGTGCAACAACTTGCTGGCCCTCGCCAGGGACGTCCCCCCCGTTATCATCGGCCACTGGAACCTCCCGGACCTGCGCCGCTACGGGCCCGTCCCAAACGGATTTGTATTTGAGGGGGGGACGCGATGTGGTTACTGTAAGTTTATGGCTGTTTTCTTTTGGCGTTTTTAAGCCCTTTATCAGTCGCGCGGCTCCACAAAGTGACATTTTGTGCTTGGCAGATGGCTCCTCTGATCGTAAAGTGTTTGTGAAGCATGAAGGGAACGAAAAAAAATGAGGAGGCATTGGACAGATGGTTGAGTCAAGTCAACTTAATTAATGTGGTGCTTTAAAAGCACAAAACCAGCGTGTACCAAAGTGCTTTACAAAACAGGGGGAAAAAAAGAGGCTAAGTGTGGAACATCAACAGGAAAATAACAGAAATAAGAGCATGGTTAAAAGCACAAAATAAGAGAAACGGGGCATGTAAGAGCATGTCAGACGCAGTGAAAAGTCAACGATTAACAGATTTTAACACAAGTTTTAAAAATTAAGTGATTTATCTGATTTGAGGCTTTGAGGAGGCATCAGATCAGTCTCAGTGCGGCCACAACAAACTCTGTACCACTGGTATGGTGTGTAAAAAATGCATGGGTGTCAGTTTGGAGTTGGTGTCATGCAGCAATGGCTGATGGGAATGTTCTTGTATCGGTTCAGTCTGTGAGGTGAAGTGCAAACACCTGCCTAAGACTATGAAACACCTGGCCAGAGCTCACATGTTCAGCTGGAGCTGCCAGAAGTTCTGTTGAACCAAGAAATATGTTATTTGGAAGAGATTAAAGTCCCACGTAGTCCGGTACCTCCAGGCAACGTGGACTCACTCCACAAAGTGAGGAACTTGCAGTGCAATGTTGAGGCCAGTGGTGCCTTTATCAGCTGCTCTCGTCTCCCATCTCTCATCACATTAAGACTGTCTTGAATCGAATTAGGTCGCATTATTAGTGGCTAATAGCTCATTAAGTCATAAGAGACTATATGAACTGTGTTTTCCCTCTGTCTTTCTCTAACGGACCAAATAATCATTGGCTGTAACTCAAGATAATTCATTTGCAACGTTCATTTAACAGTGCATGTGATAGAGAGACTCCCTCCCATGACTGTCCCAGTGCAATAACGTAATGTGCAGCTGTGAATCAAAGAGATGCCCTTAAACCAATTAGAAGCTCTTTATTTGGTGATATGGAGGAAGGAAAGTGAAGAAATGTAGCAGCTATGACGGAGGACAGCGGTTATGGTATGTGGGATCAATACGGTTTGGAGCTCGCAAATGGGATGCTCAGCAGATAAGTGGCTCGAAATGAGTTGAGGCAGGATTAGAGAGATTTAAAGAAAGTGAAGAGGCATTAATGTTGTGTAAATCTGACGTAAATGGCCAAGTTGGGGTGCATAAGTGATTAGGTTGCATTGCCTCAATTTTGCCTATGGGGTTAATAACATAGAAATAGCCGTACGACAAAAAAAAAAAGTCTGCATGAACAGTGCATTGGCAACTTGAAACCTTTGTGGGAAAAGGTTGCAATTCGTTGTCCTTAAGGCAGTGCTTTTAAATTAAAGATAGTTTGAATGATCGACTCCTGCAATGCAGTAATAACTGCTTGAGGACAAAGAGTTTTGATCATGTTATTGTCCATAGCATAAAGCTCATGAATGATTTATCAAGTATTGATAAATGAATGTGATTTATAGAGAGGCCTGACCAAGAAGACATTGAAAAAAAAACAGTAGCCGGTGTAAAATCTCCTGCAGTCTTTGGGTGAACCCACTTTGATGATGCAGCCGTTAAGCATAATAAATATGTTTTCATTATGATTCATCTCTGTGACGCCCAGTGCTTTTCTTACGACTACGTTAGGGTGAGCTTGTCATTTGGTGGATTTAAATTATCATGCTATCATGGATGTTTTTTTCTAGAGCTGATTCCTGTGTGTGAAGCTCCCAGCGCCAACTGGCATCTCTGGGTACAGAAAACATTAGTGTCAACATTAGGATTAGAGGGTTGAACTGAGTCACTGGATGTGTTTTTCTCTCCCTGCTCGTACATCTGGTCTCCCTCAGGCGGACGCATTAAGAAGATGCTCAATGAAGTTTTGTAAAACAAAAAATCAGCCTTCAGATGTGTTTTTTTTATCCTTACCACAAGGGCGAGCGTCTACATGCGCAGAATCCACTACGTAACTGTAGGATTTTCAATAGGTCATCATTGAACTGCATTTACGTGTGAAAGGCCTCTGATACAGGCCATCAGCTGCCCTATAAATGAAGCTATTTTTCTGTGTAATTGCACTGGAAGATTGCTTTTTCCCCACTTCACATTTCTCTACAATTCCGATTGGTTGTGGAAGTGTTTTGCTTAGCTGGTAGAAGATCCATTTTCAGGTTTCTTGTTCCTTTTAAAGTGAGATGTGAATTTTCACCATGACAGTTTGCGTGACGTTTTTCGTATTGTTTGTCAAATGGTTAAGTCCACTTACAAGAGAGAAGTCTGACAGCCATCCACAGCCATCAGGGCTAAGAGTTTTGTTGGGAACTGCTTCCTGCCAGATAGCGTTGGCAAACTGTTTCCATCCTTCCCAACGGATATGACTTAGAAGGAGATAGATAGAGTTTGCTAGTGTTAAATAGTTCCTCCAAAAAATTCCAGGAGACTGAAAACCTCAAATCACACAGAAACTACCTGCATGGATAGACTCTGCTAGGGGTAAGTGGGAAAATAGCTTTTCTTTTTTGCATTTTGGGTGAACTGTCCCTTTAAGTTGTAATAGTTAGCCGTTATTGGTTACAGTTTCATTGTATTTGCCAAGACATTTATAGCTGGCAAGTATGTAACTAGCAGTAACTACCATTTTTTTCTTGTTTGTGTTTAAAGTGTTTGTCCTCTCAAGCTTGACAGACAGGGTTTGTGAAAACATCTGCTTCCTAATTAAAAAAAATACCCTATTTGAGGAGATTATTCCTCAGTGGACAACTTGGGTCACCCTTGTTGCAAAATACCAATATTCAACATCATGCTCTACTCCATTCAAGTTGTTTTTGAGAAATACCAGTTGTCCCCAAGCTTGCGTAAACAGTCCGCGCTGTGTGTGTGTGTGTGTGTATGCCTGTGATAAGGTATATTACAGTTTACATCTTGGAATAGACATGAAACCATTAAAGGGGAGGCGAGTGTGTGTCAACACCTGGAGGGGACAGGGACTGGCACGAGAAGAACGCCAGCTCGTCAACGACATCAGAGCGTTTTGGACACTCGAGCGCCCCGCTGGAAACGCGAGACTCAAGAATGCGACGTGTGATTTATTTAGCTGGATTACATCTCCAGCAACCAGACCTCACGTAATATCAAGAAGGTCACACCTCACTTTCAATTTCATGTAAATAAAAAAAAAAGTGGGGGAGGAGGAAAAAAAAGGGGGCGAGGAAATGTGAGTTGGGGGGGTGTAGGGGTGTAGCAGCATATGAAGGCACCTCTGAATGTTTGTGTGTGCTGAAGGGCGTGCATTCCTGGGATATGTAATCTCTCAGCACAGTTTATCCACAGCAGATGGAGAAGTGGGGCGACGGTGCTGCTGAACCTCTCGCTTTTGGCCAGTGAAGCCGCCATGTCAGCTCGTCGCTTCTTCGCATTGTTTACAGTTTTTCCCCCCAATGATTTTCTCAATTAGGAAAGCATAAATGCCTCGTAGAGGAACAGCCAATTTAAAAAAGAGCATGACATCAACGATATTTTTAAGGAGGAATTGGGATCAGTAGCATCTATTAGTGGGAATGCACCTTTATCTCCCATGATATCTACAAACTGCCACGGCAGGAAGCGTTTGCTGCGAAACACGCCCGCTTTCTGACGGGACCCTGCATGAGCAGTCGGAGCGACTTGGGGCGAGCACTCAGCCCCTCGCATCTCCCAAGTATTGGTGTCACTTAATGGCTGCTTGGATGGCTGTCAGACGCTACCGATACCGGGTAAAAATAAAAAGGTCAACCTTGACTGTCATTGCCCCGCCGCAAAGATTTGAGTCAATTTACACTCCCTACTTACCGAATGTGGATCACGAGATGAAGTCCTGCCACTTTGCATGGACGCTGTGCTGTCCGCGGTTTTATTGTAATTTGTAAAAAGGAAATATGTCGGATTGTACGCAAAGCAGTGAAAGGCTGAATTGGGAGAACAATAAATTCAGTGGCTTTCTGATTTGCTTAAAATAGAGCAAAAACAAGGATCACGGATAAAACCCGTGAGCAGAAGCACTGGCACAAGCTGCCTGGAGAGAAACCATGAGGGTCCAGTTGGGTTGTTTTGTTCCTACATAGCGTCTTTATAGTGTCATAAACTGGAGGCAGCTCTCCCACCTGTTCTTTATTTTTTTGTTTTGTGTCCTTAAAAGCCAGGAGCAGCTGATGTTGAATCACTCCCAAATCATGAAATAAGTACGGGTTTTCCTGTTTCGCTGAACCAAACCTACAATTTTCATTCAAACTCAGATGCTGGAGCCAGAGGAGAGCATAAGCTGAGATATATAAGTGAGATCCATATCATAAGAAAACTGGGCCGTACATCTTCAGCCTGCAGACATCTCAGTGGAATTAGCCGCTGACCTCTGACCCCGCCCATGGCCAGGGGAGTGTTTGTAATGTGATTGAGGTCAGCCTTGACATGGGTGGTCTCAGGGACGAGGCGACAGATTGACCCCTTTCTTGGTGACACCCAGCATGGGTTCCCAGTGACGGACAGCAGGGTTGAGTACAGGCATCGAGGTCAAGAGGCCCTTTGCACCTTTATATCACCGTTTGATGACGTGCTAAATTGAAATGAAATGCGCAATGGGAGCCATAAAACATGAATGAAATTTTTGGCTGTAAATGTTCAATGATTTGTTTGAATGTCAGCCTCGCTGTTTAGTCTCATAACTAGGTGTTTGTAACCCTATGCTACATGCTAGGTGCTATCTTGATATCTATGCATTGCTGCCTGCAGAGTGAAAAGCTACTGACTGCCGCGTGCCCGGTCTGGTCAGGACAATTAAAAAGTCGGAGAAAATAATCCTCATAAACTCTTGTTTCCCACAGGGGCTGGCGTTTTCTTCCTCGCGTCCGCGGAGAGCGAGCAGATCAGCTTTCTGTTCGACTGCATCGTCAGAGGCATCTCCCCCACCAGAGGCCCTTTTGGACTGCGGCCAGTCCTGCCCGGTCAGTACCAGAGGTGTTTAATGCTGCTTAGGAGGGACTGCAAAACCAACTGACCCTAAGAAGTCCATGCAGACCAGAAGGGGGGGGGGCAAATTAGTTGTAAGGTACACTTTATTAAAGGAGGAAAGTGGATATCGATGCGATCAAATGAAGTTAATCATTCTCATTTGCCTACTTCGAAGCTATTAGCCGCACTATTGCCTGGCAGGGAAGGCAAACACTTAACTGGGCACTTGAATCTTAATTGTAGCAAATATTGCTCCAGTCTCATGCCTCAAAAGGGATTTATCTGTCAGGGGCTTCACTCCACCATGTGCTGTCCTCCTGCAATGAAACCATTTTTGGGCTTGTGGCAGAATAAGCCAGAGGATTCCTGCATGAATGGATGAGCTTTGATGTGACTGAATGATGACTGACGGCAGGTTTACATGTAATTGAGTTATCTTTTGAAACTCACTATAATTTTAGTAAACGAAACTCGCTGCGCCCCTGACTTAAGCGTACGAAGGTGAAAGTATACGTTAGGGTCACCTCAAACATGTAAGAGGATAACCACCACGCTAACTTTTATTATAGCAGCTAATTCAATTATCTTCTATGTATAGTGTAGAGAAGGCAGCTACCAGTGGGAGAGGTGGAGCGTGGGCTGCACCCGAGTCTCAACCAGGATTCGGCTTTTTTATTACTGCTGGGTTGCCTGGTTAAATTTTAGAACTTGCATGCAGCCAAAATGCATGTAGGAATGTGTTGCATGTTTGGGATGCAAACAATGTGAGGTAAAATGTCCTGTAATTGAAAAATACTTGAAACATGATTAAAGATGCTTGGGAACATTCTTAAAATATCCTTAGAAATAGGTATAAGACAATATTGCAATACTTTGTAGAGAGATGTGTTTGTTTTAGTCTACTGCCTTTCATTTCCTCCCATAATGCAACATTTTTTGGCTAAAAGTTTCTTTAGCCAGTGCATAACGTGCACTATTAAACTGTTTAAAGTGTTTGTCCTCAACTGGCAAATCAGCTCGATGCTGAAAAATAAGAAAAAGCTGTGCCACAGTGCATGGAACAATATAACATACAGATCACCTTTTGTCCTATGAAGATTTACAGCAGTGTCCTGGTGACTCAACACACTAAGCCTCATACGATGAGGTTACAGTATTGTCAGTTTGAATCTGGCTCACACCCTAATTGCCTCTCATTTTTCCATCTTTCCTGTCACATTCTGCTTTATGCTTCCTTGTAAAAACAGAAATATTATTTTTGAAAAATGTCAGAAAAAAGAGGCATAGACGAGCCTCCGCATGTGTACATAAGCTTCTATTTCTGTTGCTAGTCCAGAACATTATTTGTTCCTCCGCTGTTCCACTTCAACACTTACAGTTTTCCGGACTTTCAGTTTTCAAATTTGATCATCCAGACTGCGAGCTAATAGGAAAGCGTGGATTGGGCAGCTGCGGGGCTTGTGGGTATTCTTGTTTTCACACATCCCGGCGCCCAATCACAAGGCTGAGCTCATCCTCCTATTATTGTTGTGCGTAGTAGAATAAATAGCAGGGAGGATGTCAGAGGGAGAGTGAGGGGGTCAAAGTCACAGTTCACACAAGCAGAGCAGCCAAACCCTCCTAATCACTCTGGGCATGTGTGTAACCTCATCCA
>OMLF01037262.1:5789-26186 GCA_900302615.1 Holocentrus rufus | reverse complement strand
TCCTATATCAGTGCCATTGTTATGCATACTTTTGAAATGTTTCCACCAATTTCATATTGCATATGCACTATGTCGTGTTTGGTATATTTTCATATCTTTAATGTCTTAGGATGCTGCAAATAATAGATTCCCCTACACTTTTTATTCATATATTTTACCTCACATGGTCTAGTTTAAAATTGTTGGTTCTCCAGTGTTTATATAACCCTTCTTTACTACATTCCTGTTTGTATTCTATTTTTATGCTTTTATTCTATTTTTCTTGGCTGCATCGTGTTGCTATTTCCCGCTGCACTGCCCCAGTTTCCCCTCAAGGATGATTAAAGTTTAATTTTATTGTATCTTAAGCTGGTAACATGGGCCTGAGGGTCAGTGTCTTCTGTTCGAAGCAGATGTGACGGTTCATTTGTGATCTTCCTCACCAGAGGCGCAGCACATGATGTTTTGTAGTGGCGGGTAGTGTTGGAGAAATGTTAAAGAGAGATTCCCAGATCGCCAGGAAAGATAATGCATAAGCCTATAACCTGATTATGGCAGCGCATCAGATCTGTTGCTCAAATGACATGCATGCTGTAGCTACGTATTAAAGGGAGCTGGTATGAACTCAAACAGTACTATGTTGACTCTGCCTCATAGGGATGTCCCCCTAGGAGGAGAAACAACACAGGAACATGTGCTGCGTCATGTGATTGCCCACTGGGAAGCTTTGTATGTGTAAAGTGCTGCTCATGTGCTCGCTCTCCAGAGCCGAGTGTGACATTTATTTAGCTTCCTTACGATGAAAAAACATTATCCAGTGAACAATGTGAAGACTGAGAAAACCCTTAAGGGCTTAAAGGTAAAACTCCAATTATGGGAGGGAACAGGTATATACAAAAAGAGCGTTTTTTTGTTTAATTTGATCAGTTTTAATCCTTATTCATCCTGGAAAAAGATGCTAGGCCCATATTTTATTCTGCAATGCTTTGCTACCCACTCACACTGTTTCATAGCCGAAATGCGTCACTCTTTTAACCAGGTTTCACTTTCCCTATAGATTTTGTGGTTCAGGATGAGAACCAGCAACCACTGACTTTGCTTTTTAGTCTACAACTGATGCAAAAACTGAGTCTTAACATTTGAGAGAATGTAGAATGTATTTAATAAAAAAGACAACAGTGGTACGCTGATAACACAGATATAGTGATAAGACACTGACTGTACCTCACATATGTACCTCTGCTGAACTTCAGTCAAAACAGAGAGCAATAGTGATGTTCATGTTTAACACACAGACACGCATATTGATGGAGGTATTGATCGAACTACTGATGAGTGTGCAGGGCTATGTATTATTGATGCGAGGTCACAGAGTGAGTGAGCAAGTGAGCGAGTGAGACAATCAAGGGGTGCATCCCAAACTTCGTCTGTCCTCACCCTTTACTCCCTGCCCTCACTTCCACACCTCCCCTACCAGGAAGTGATCTGACATTTTAGTGCTGTCAGTGGGAAAATGTAAGGCATTTGCTGTAATAGCGGAGATATTTTCTGTTAGCTACATCTAAGCACAATACAAACAGGATTTTCCAAAAGCTGAAAGTCCATACATGGAGCAAAAATCAAGGTTTTGGGTTGTGAGACTAATTTTGTGAAGCTCAGTTGAGAGTGGCTTCATTGTCAAAATGATAAACTAAAATGGATTTTCCTACTTTTTTAAAATATAGGCTTCCAAATCTCACCAGAGATATTCACAGTTGCAAATAAATAATAGACCTTTTTCACAGCAGTCATTCTGATATGAAATAGCAGGTAAACACAGGTGCTACTAACTGACATTAATTATGGTTACATTCTTTCTTTTCTGAACCATAATTAGTGTCATTAGTGACACCTGTGATTACCTGCTATTTCATGTCAGAAGGGCTACTGTGAAAAAGGTCTATATTGTCAAATTTTAACAAACTAATGATACGCTGCACTAGTATTAATAATGTAAATCTGCAAACGCTAATGCTGGAGTGGAGGAGAGGAGGGAATGAGGGACGGTGATTTATTGTTTCTCCATCATCGGCAATGGATATATGCTATTGTGAAGGTTTGATGACATTTTCTTATCAATTCAAACAAATTTGTCTGTAGCGACATTGTTTTTGAGAGATGTGAGGATTAAAATGAGCCCATCCTGCGTGTTTCTAAAGGATAGAAAAACAGGCTTGTGAAGGGAAAGACCAAAGGATCAAACCCAGCAGAAAACATCAACGTGGGTGGAATGAATGAGCGGCACTCTTGCCTCCCTCAATACCCACGGATGAAGTGCCCTTGAGCTAGGCATTTAACCCCAAAATTACTCTAACGGAGCTGCTCAATTAGCTAACGGTGTCAGACTGCGGTTATACTGGGCAGCTCCTAGGATTTGTTTAGGTGTGACTGCGAGGCAGGGCGTGTCTGAAGTGGCTTTTCTCGTCTCTTCTCCTCTCCACTACTGGGACAGCGAGTGACATGGTGGCACCATCACCGTCAGTTTCTGGGTCACGGAGGAAGAGGAGGTAGTGGAAGAAAAAGGATCGATTTTTAGGATGCAACCACGCAGTGAGCTGGGCAGCGCAGCGGAGAATCATTTGTGGTCAGTGCCCTTGTTCCAGGACTTTCTTCTTCTCACAGACATAGAAAGCCTGGAGAAGGTCACCAATTACTGCAGAAAAAAAGACCCACCTGCAGTCAACTCATTGGTTGTTCATCCCAATTTGAATAAGAAACTTGTTAATCATCTAAATGATTTGTACAAGTCTCATCAATAGCGTGACTGAATGATCCCTCTGAGAGCTCCATGTTTCACCGACCGCTCGTTTTTCACCTTCACGCTTTCCATGGGGAAATATTCTGCAGGGTGGGTGGAAGCAGAAACAAAACGCCAAAAATTCTCTCTATCTGTTATAAACACAAGCACAAGGAAATAGGGGAACTTCATCAAGGCTAGTGCCAATATATAGCATGAAAAAAAGTGTCGCTTTAGGAATACTTAGTTCTTCCAAAAAGTTATAATAATAAATGAGGAGAAAAGCAGTTAAACTTGCAAAGGTGAAGCCTATGTGCGTTTGGAGAGAAAGTGAGACGCGAGAGGAAGTGAGCAATACTTTCTGATCCGTTCAATCGACAGTGCTCACTGGACCTGACAGCACACCCGCCCAGAGAGTGCATCAGGACTCGTACTGAAGCAGAACTGCTCCTCCTGTTCCCACTGGGAGCAAAACGATAACTCAGCCCAGGATAACCCCAGCCAGCGCTGAGAGAGAGGCCTGCACATGGCCAGGCAGGGCTCAAATAAACAAAACAAACAAACAAAACAAACAAACAAAAAAAAACCACTGCAAAATATTTCCAAGAATACTGGCATTTTGTAAATAAAGAAATGTTTCATTTCATTTACAGCATGGTTTAAAAGAGCCAGCATGTTGATACAAGATGCAAAAACTGCACTGAAATGATGTTTTTCAAATCTGCATGATTGATCATCTGAGGTCATAAATGTGATCACAGCCTCTAGCAAAATAACTGGGATTATCTTTATTTTCTGTAATTCTGCAGCACTACTGGTAGATAAACCCCCCCCAATCCAAACCATGAATTCTTCGAAAAACTCGATTCTGCATTTTTGTTAGGCTGTTATCATGTCAGTTATGGCAACTTTAACGTACGATATGGATGCTTTTACTGACCATAGACTGCAAAGTAGAAAAAGCAGCAACTTAGCTGCTCAAATGAGTTGTGTTTCAGTTTTTCGTGACTGATTTCACACCTGACCCCGTTTACGCTCCTAAATGGATCTGTATGGATCATATCCCCTCAATATGGGCTCGAGGTTCTCTCTGCTGGCAACGGCATTTCACAGCAACAAAGCCTGCTGGTCGTCCAGCTGTTGATAAATCCCCAGTGGCGCTCGCTCCTGGCTGATGCCACGCCAAGCTGGCACGCAGTAAAACATAGGCACGCGCTGACGGGGGCTGCATCGCCTCTCTTCATTATATACTGTAGAGCTAGAGCTGCACAATTAATTCTACACCATATATACCAACTAATCCACAATTAATCCTTTACACAAATTTTTAATCATAGCACTTTGGCAATACTTAAAACCATTCGTTTCAGAAGATATGCTGTCTTTGAAAGTAATTAAGATGCTGATACGAGATGCAAAAGGTGTGATGAAATAATAAACCAAATAAACTAAAGGTGATCACAACATCTTGCAATATAATCAGGTTTATCTTCTGAGCCAAAATTAGACAGCACTGTGGAGAGTGTATGCACATCCACTGAGTAGGCGACGGTTTCCAAACATAGGAGAGAATTATCTCCCAGTTGTTTTTTTCAGTCCTATGATTCAAAACGCTTCACGGCAGATTAGCGTGGGGAAGCATACACTCCCTGTCTTCACTTTAGCAATGTAAACACGAAGAAACACACACTCACTCAGGCCAATGCTTAAATTTCATCAGATTCCTCTCTATGGGAAGCACAGGCCTCGTCCAACTAAGCATAACTCTATAATGGCTACCACTTTGTCCTGTTTACTTTTTGTGGGCTACACTTTGCCCTCAGGAGGAGACGGGGCCAAGGGGCTGCTGGTGTGCCAGCAGCCGGGGCTGACTTGAGATGACAGGCATTCGCACATGTGAATCAGCTTCGGCCGAGCAGCTGAAGCTGAAACATTAGATGCTGATGCAGATAGAGAGAGTTTCTGTACACAGTGTTCTCCCTCCATGTCTTACATCATCCGGGGTAATGGATCAGCCTGTGACGGCCAATGTCGGAGAAATTAAAAGCAGAGGAGCATCGATTAAGCAATTACGCTTGAGGAAATAGTCACTCTTGTCATGCCTTTTAAAAGCCTGGAAATCTGTTGTGGGAAGGGAAAAAACTGACATGGCCAACTATGTGAATTTAGGAATTCAGGGCAGTAAGTTGCCACATCACACGCTGTGTAATCAGAACTGCCCAAAGGACTGAACCTGTGACCTTGTAGTTAAGAGGCAGCCTCGCTAACTGCCAGGCCACCAAACTGCCTGAAGAGAAGTGAATGTGACTCAGTGCTCTCAGGCGTCAGCCGCTCTTTACACTGACAACGGGAATGAGAACAGCGGTCCATCAGTGCACTTCCCACCTGTCAATATCCCCACTTCAAATGATATATCTGACCTGTGTGCTGCCAAACGCAAACTGTATGAAATGAAAAGCAAACAGAGTTGTTTGTTTGTGCAAAACAGGTCTTGTTTGAGCTTGGGGCTGTGGCATGCTCCCTTCACCAGTATGTATGCCTCACTTTCTCTCCTCTGAAAGCAGCAAATGACTGTTTTGTTGGCATTAGAGACAGTTAAATATTTCAGCAGGTCTGCATTTTATCATGTGTTGCCTCTTTTTTTTTTTTGGGAGCTGCGTACTGCCGCCCACTTCATGGAAGCAACGTAACAAGTTAGCTTTTCATGAGTGGAGGTGTAGCAGGAAATGCTGGTTCATAATAAGCCTTTTAAAAGACAACACAGCTGGTTTATTATGGGATTGGCATTTTCCCCAATGTGTGATGTGATATCAATAATGAAGCAGATGATCTTAAGGTCTGGTTGCAATTCTGGTCTCAATTATCGAGTTGACTCCAGATGACAGAGGCTGACGTTTAACAGGGTAAATATTTAATAAGCAAACACTGGACACCTTCCATTCTACCATAGTTAAGATGTATATAATATTACGCCACTCAACACATCTACAGATTATGATCAGATCTTACCAGTTGTTCACATACTGTTAAAACCTCTGAGGCACATGGTGTGTGGACTATATCACAACACAGTATTGAAACAGGTAGACTCATTCCTTAACAGCATCAGTATATGAAATGTCAAAATAAAAGCTTGTGAAAAATCATTGTTTGTCTATTCCTGTGGGAACCTCTGCCTATGTGGTACTCAAAAGTGAGTTCACAGCGACCTCACCACGTGTTATTATTATTATTATTTTTAATATCCTATGGCATTACTACACTATTATGTCAGTTTAATCTCACTATTTGGCCCGTGGAAGCCAGTAGTGAATTTATCATTCTTGATGGTAATTTTATCTCCTGTGGCCTCACGATATTGTGTTGTTCCTATAATATTCATTTTAATTTTGCTGTGATATTTGGGCAGCACCCTTCTAAAAATGCATCATAGGATAATTACAGGGATGGTCTGGAAAAATCAGCGTCCTGCGTCTTATTCTACATTCAATAAACCAGACACAGCAGACGACCATACAATAATAACATGTAAGAGCTGTTTATGTTTACGCCTTGCTGAGTGCTCTCGCTGGTCCAGGCAGGATATGCTCACTTCCAAAGGATGCTGCGACGTGCTGCTGTGGAAGAAAAGATGGACGCATAGGTTACTCACTCTGCGTAACCGGTGGCCCACGGCAGCCGCTTGCTCTCCTTCAGTATGAGGATCGGTCTCGCAATGTGATCCGCCGAGCACTCTATCTCGTCCGGCGACAGTCCCAGGAACTCCGGGCGGCTGTACGGGAATTTCAGCGGCAAATCCGAGCCGCCGAGATGGTCACCGTTGGAGCCACCGGCCATCATGCCTCCCATCAGATTGGCCACCGCCGATTTCACCCGCGTAAGCATGGTCCAGCCGCAGCGTGGGTCCAGGCGATGCGATTGCGTGAGTCCCCCCGCCCGATGGTCCCCGCACGGCGACGCAGTTTTGCGGTGCAAGCGGAGGCGTACTGACAGCGGCGGCCGTAGAACTCATTCAGTCCTCAGCGAACGCGGAAATAAACCCACACAGCGCACGCTAGTCATGTGACAAACCGGTTGCTGCTGGTGGATTTGGTCTCACGGGCATCCCAGTGAGCAGCTTATTGTTGACAGTGCTGGAGGTCAAAGGTGGGTAATCCTGGAGTGACGATTACCTCTTGGGCAAGGTGCAGCGCAGGGCAACCTGGGTGCTGGCCGCACGGACGCTGTCTTTTGCACGCACACACACACACACACACACACACACACTCTCTCTCTCTCTCTCTCTCTCTCTCTCTCTCACACACACACACACACACACACACACACACACATTCACATGACAATACCTTACCTTACATTCATCATAAACTCTACCTTCATTCTACCCAGGGATATAGTGGAGGGTTCAAGGCACCTAAACCCAGTTTACTTACATGTAGTTTTGCATGAGTAGAGTTTACCCACCTTTGAAGACTGATGTTACGCTTTGTGACCTAAATCCATAATTTTGCCCAAAGCACATCATACAAAGTAGGCTAGTGCCAAGCATATACAAGTTATGCAGAGTCCTAAACCGAAAATGCAGAAATTATCATATTTTAACCATAAATCATTTTTATGATACATTATGATGACAAACTCAACTATTATTACTACATCTCTCATTCTAACTTTAACCTAAATCATGAAATGCCCAGCTATAACAGTTATAAGATATAAGTTTCCCTAGCCTAAAGCTATTATTACACTATCCTAAATCCATTATAGTCCGGCCCTTAACCACTAATAGCACCTTTTCCAAGACTGAAAATGTCCTCGCTTTGGGTGATTTTCCTCACTTTTCTATGCGTGTGACGACACTGAATGTCCTGAATGTTTATGTCCTCATAAAGAAGAACGGCAGTAAAGGAGCTCTCTCTCTCTCTCTCTCTCTCTCTCTCTCTCTCTCTCTCTTTCTCTCTCTCTCTCTTTCTTTCTTTCTCTCACACGCGCAAGAATACATGCATGCACACGAGCGCTCACACATGCACGCAGCAAACACAGACAGACAGATCTGCATTAGGGTGAGTGCAGTCAGCTGACTCTGGCATGCTCTTTGGAGTGGTAGTCTAGTTTTTCTGCCTGAGAACACATCCTCTGTCAGCATGAGGGCTGGACAAACGAGACTACAATGGAAAAAGGAACCAAGTAAGCACATTATATAAATGAAGTTCAGCACTGGGCCTGCTATTTAGAATAAGTATTGGTCTGTAACTTAAAGGTTTGGCTCTGCAATGCACTCTGCAGATGAAAAGATTTTTTTTTACCATATGACACAAAGGAGGGCTGTTCAATACATTGATATGATTCAAACCAGAGACATTACCACAAATTTGACACATTGCATGCTGTTACTTTGGTGTTTTGGTTTCAGTTTCGTGGAAATTTGTTTTGGCCTGGGAGTTGGCTGAAATCTGACTGGTGGGCGTTAAGCCAGCCAACCAGAACACATGTCTAGACATCATGAATACACAAACACGCTTTATTGGAGTTGCTTTTCAAGGAAACCTCACAATAATCTGTTTTTCGCCGCCACTGCAGACCAGCCAACCCACAAATCGGCCTCAGTGCTGTTCGTTCTATTCAAGAAACTCATGTTTGATGTTAAAAAGTTACAGTTAAATAGTTCACTGATTTGTTACAATTGTGATGATTCAAAAATTCTAAACGCCAAACTTGAGATGATTTGGTCGGTTGGTCCGTCTGGCACTGCTGATTTGAGTTCACTGGGAGTTGAATCAAGTCTGTTTGGTCCAAAAGTTGAGTGGACGACGATGTTGCCAGCTGGACAGATTCTATCTAATATCATCTACCCTCAACTTAGATTGTGTTTCAGTCTGCTGAGAGTTAGCAGAAATCTGATTAGCCTTCACAGAGAAGTGAGCATGTAAAGCATGATCATAATCACATAATTGATTTAACATGGATTTGCAAGTAAAACCTCTCTAACATATGTTTGCATTATATTAATGCTACACTCATTCCCTTCCTTGTCTTTTCCTTGGGCATCTGTCAAGTGAGACAGATTTTAATTTACAGTATACAACCACCTTACACATGGCCTGCAGCCTACAAGAGATACAGACCTGATTTATATAGAATAGAATAGAATAGAATAGAAATAGAATAGAGAGAATAAAATAGAATAGAATATTGTCCACAATATTGAAAATGTGTCTTTGGCTTATAAATAACATATAGCATATAACACCTTAAAATGGCAGAGGCATCATAACACAGAGCATAAAGGTAAATTACAACTAACATATCAGAGCCTCATGCCAATTGAGTCAGAGATTCCTGTGCAAATCAGAAATAAATTGGTAAAAAGAATTAATGAAATTCAGTTATTCAGAGAGAATATTCAGTCAATAAAATGATAGACGTTGTATTATCCCATTTTACAGGCTTATATGCCCTTTAAAAAACTGTTGCCTACTCATTATAGTGTCTCCAGTGTAAATGAAGGAACTCCAAAGACAGTAGAGTTGCCAAATTGGCAGACTAGAGCAAATCAATAATTCATGAGTTTGCCAGCAAAGCTGCTCCATTGACCTAATTACAGACAACAAGCCAATCAGTGTGTGGTGATGCCGAGGATGATATCGCTTAAAGCATGATAAGACTGTGCACAGTGAGTTAACAGCAGAGCACTGAATGCAAACCCTCAGATACAATCTATTTCTTTTTAAACTTATTTTGATAAAAATGATTGAATTTGAATGGAAATCAGTAATCAGAGAAATCTCTGACCGACTCATATTTCACATGACATTTACGGACATGGCATTTCAAAATTATCAACTATCAGCATGGTATTTGTTATGTAGAGGATATTTCAGATGTATAGGAAATAGCAATATGATATCAGAAGATGAAAACAAATAATAATTATGTAAGATATCCCTGTAAAATAATCCCTAATCATTCCAGGTTGCCTTTCCTTTGAGAGAAATGAAATACAGTAAATCCCAGAGAAAGTAATTTTATACTGAGTCTTTGAGGAAATGATATTTAATCCTTAAAATAAAGCTCTATATTTAACATTTGAATTGCAAAAATATAATTTGTTGTTCTGTTTTCATTCACAATGGTTGTCAGAGCCTTTTTGGACATTTTCACTCTAAATTGACCCACTTCTCTACTGATAAGTATGTGAAAGAACACCTCGAGAAAATTCACTATGTGTTCTTTATATCTTTATGAGGTCTGAAATATAAGACTGAATGTGCTTGGGTCTGTTATGAAGTTTTTATTTTCTTGTGTTATGAGTGTGTGATGAACCAGAGTTCACAGTGTCAGTGTTGGGGACCATAATGACTTCCTCAATTGTTTTCATTGTTTTCGTTGTTTCCATTTCACTCTCAATGTAAGCATCCCATATTTTACAATTATAGTCATTTTCATAAAGATAGCTTCAACTGTCCTGGATATGATTAATGTTTAAGAATTATTCAACTGAATGGTGTTCAATCGTATGTAAACATGAACAACACTATAACAGATTGAATAATTCAGAGTTTCCAGGTGTTTGTTGTTTTGCATCAGAGCCTCTAACTTTCAACACTTCACCAGGAAGCAACTGCAAGATATTTGAGCCCAGAGACTCCCAAGCCAAGGACCAAATATAGCTATAATTTTCCAGCAAGATAACTCAATCTGAGAGGATTTTTGTTTGTAGGATATGATTTCATACAGAGCTCCTTTCAGTAACGCTCTACTTGCTTCTCTCTCTCTCTGGCTATCTAATTAGCAGTGCTGCCAGCCTTTCCAATAACTACTGCCATTTGAAAATGCATTAATTTTTACAGTCTGTTGACAGCCAAGTATGTAAAAGCCCTCAGTGCTAAAATCATGCTGTTAATGAAACAGATGCTGAAAGTTGATTCACCCATAAAGTCAAAGTGTTTGGATGTGAATCTGCAGCTGCTAGTGTGTTATTTCCTGTTTGCTCCTGCCTCTCTGTATATAATTTAATTACTGCTTTAGTTTAACTAGCGTCATTGAGTCATCTCCATACTGGCACAGAATGACCTTGGATTTGTTATCTCTCCACTGATTTAATTTACACAGTTTTGCTCATGTGCATTACACAATCCGTTCCTCAAAGGCATCACACCGGTGTACACATCCCCTCCCTCTCTGCACCTCCTTCCTTGCCTTATCAAGACGGGATTATGACCGTAATCACAGGGTCAAGGCGGTGCGAGGAGTGTCTCTGTCATATAACGTTGTGCTTGTGTGTGTGTGTGTGTGTGTGTGTGTGTGCGTGTGTGTTGGAGTGTAATCATCCCACTAGGTCAGCTGATGACCCACTCACAGATGGACACAGACAGACTGTCGGCTACACACGCTCATACAAGAGGATAATCTCAAGGTGGTGGTGGTATATGTGTATGTGATTATGGGTGCTTGCATTGTGTGTGTGTGTGTGTGTGTGTGTGCGCACGCATATGAGAGTGAAGCAAAGGAAAAGTCTGGCCAGTGTTGCAGCTCAACCTAAATAATTATTTTTTATGACTATACAGACTTCTGCCAACATTTGTGTTCATCTGATAATGATAACATTAATACTATCACCACTATCACTACAGCTATTATTGCTACTCATACTACTACTAGTACTGCTACTATTACTGATCCTACAACTAGTGCCCCTACTGCCACTAGTACTAAGCAACATGACCACGTTTTGTAGTGAACAGTAAGAGCATTCAAGATCAGCCCTCTGATTGCTTTACCATTCACTGTAAAAGTACTTTAGGTACATAATCTGAGAAATGATGGAGTGTCTTAATCAAAATGTGTGACTACACAGGATGTGCATTTTGTTAACCTGGAGAGTCTGGACACGGATGCATTGCTCATGACTTTCATGTGGTTTGTGGCCAGGGGGGATTATCCCTGTGCAATTTTTGCTGACTGTTGCACCAACTTCCAGGGGGGACATGAAGCTGAGCAGGGCACCTGAACTTCAGGAGCAACTGCTGCAGCACCAGGTCATTTTCAATTTCAGTCCCTCAAGCACTTCACTTTGTTGAGACCTGGGAAAGCGAAATGAATTCTGTTAAAGGTGCTCTGAGGGTGGGGAGCTTATTTTAATGATTTTATTCAGTAATTAAGCCCAAATTGATCCAAACTGGCTTAAATATCAAGCTCCATAGCTCTGGGTAAACAGTTGCAGAGCATGTCAGCAGGGTGGACATAATTTCATCTGAGTGAGGAGTAGATTTTTTCAGATTCAGCTTTGCCACTCTGCTGTGCTCCATCCAGAATGCCTCACTGCTGCAGACCACATGGAATTTACTGTATGATGAATTCAAAATAGAGTTTGCAAACTGTTTCACAAATGTGCAATAAATAAAGCTAAAAAAAACAGGAAGCCAAAAAGGAATATGACAAATTAGTAACACAGTTCATCCTCTCTGAAATCCTGTATCTCATTATTGCAAGTTCTTGAACACCCACACATGGAACTTTTTAAATTGATACAATGGCCATTGATACAACCACGATTTATAACCTTTATGTCACTAACTGGAAATGTTATTGTGTAATGATGCAGGCTATTATTACTGCGTGATTCGAGCAACTGATGTCAAACAATTAATCCGAGACAGAGTGGAGCGTGGGCTTGGGCAGCGAGCGGTTGAATGATGCCAGAGCACAACAAGGCCTGGGAGGGGGGGCGTGCGCGCATGGGTGTACTATTAAGCAGAGTTTCAATCCATCCAACCGTGCTGACATGTTCTGATCAGTCGGCACCTGGTACTGTTGACACACAGTCTTGGTGGGAGTAGATGAAATCCAGCATTCAAAGCCTCTGGGATGTGTCTTCTCGTGTTGCAGAGCTGGCTGGACTCTGTTATTCCAAATTTGCTCCTGATGAGGCAGCGGGACGCCTCGCTCCCCCAGGCTGTGCGCACCAGCAGCCAGCTGGCCAGGAAGAAACGCCGGCGTCATACACAGATCCTGGCTGACCAATAGAGCTTTTTCGCAGCAATTTTGACATGACATTTTGACAGCCGTTTGATAGACATGGCATAGCAGGTATATAAACAGGTGTTACTAATGGCATTTGGGTGTAACAGAGCCAGGGCCCTGCTGGTGTTCATGCCGGCTCAGTGGACAGACTCTGCAACACTAATCTGATAATGGTGGCTGTGAAAGAAGTCTATTTCTGGGGAATATTTATCAGACGTCATGTTCCGGATTTGCAGCCGAGACCCAAATGGAATGCAGCGAAGGAAGGCCTTGAGTGTGGACAAGTCATGATGACTGTTCTCCACTCCCTCGCTCCCTCTGGCCTGTCACAAGAGTCAGGCAGACATGCCCTGGTGCTGATGACTGTGCACTGACAGCAGAAGAAGAAGAGCCAAACCCACCTCTGACTAGTGCCTCTGCCCCCAGATGATGCCCAGCGGTGGTTCTGTGATGAAGAGCAGCTATTCTGGGGTTGGCCGCCAGTAGTACCCACTCCAAGAAGGACACTATGACACTGAGATAACCTGACCTCATCCGAGGCGGGTTCCTGATGGTGTGAAGTGTGTGTCCTGTAAGTCTGGCTTTGTCCCAGTTTCCACGCCCACGGTCTTTGTACTCAGCCAAGTGCCCACTTGAGTTTTTCCAGGAACTGGCCAAAGTGTATAAGTAGGTGTGAAGACTTCATGGGTTCTTGTCAGCACACATCAGGACACACTTGGCAAAAGGAAGATGTTTCCAGTTGTGGCAGCAGCTTGGCTACTGGTGTTTATGATCCAAGAGTACATTTGCTAAATAAAATATGAGAATTAAAGGCCCACATAGTGATTAAAAGATTAAAATACAAGGTCTGCCAAAATCATAAACAAATAAATAAAAAAATCAGCTAATAGAGGTGTAAATAAATAAGCAAAAAATTAAATCACACTTGCCAAATTTATAGTGCCAGTCCAGTAATAGAGGCTACAATAACCGAATATAACTTTTATTTAATGTTTTCTTCCAGATCATCAAAATCATGCTGTTCCTTTCTTTCTGCATGCAAACTCCCGATGAATTGTGGGATACATTTAGCCCTTAATACTACTCAGAGGTGGCATGAAGGTTCATTAAAGTGTGGATTAAGTGCACCTGCATTTAAGATATATTTACTCTACTGCATCTGAATGCACACTCAAGATCGCAAGGCTTTTGCTTTAAGTGTCCATTGAGTGACTGCACTTGGTTTACAGCAGAACAGTAACACACTGCTAAAACACTGTTGTTGTGTTCCTCTCTGACCAGCAGATGTCACCAGCATATTGAAAATCTTTCAGGGGAAACGATACCTAACTTCATTCACTTGAAACCAGAGCTCTGTCTGTGTGTGTGTGTGTGTAAGTGTCTGTGTGTGTGTGTGTCTGTGTGAAAGTGTGCGTGTTATGTATGTGTCCATGACGTCCAATTGTGCATGTTTGAGTGTTAAGTGTGCGTGTTGTGTAACCATGTGTGCCCCCGCCTGTGAGAATATGTGCTCCAGTGAAAACTTTCCCTCTCGTCCATGTGTCCGGCGCATATGTGCACACACAAGTACGTATGTGTGTCTGCATGCCATGCACTAACCACATACCATTATGTAAGTCTCACGCCACAAACCGAGCCTGTGCTGCTGTTGAGCTGTGAACGTGTGATGGTGTGATTTATGGGCGCTGAAAGGCACAGATTCCATTCCCATATGTCCAGTTGCAGGCTTAAGCTGGGGGTGTTCAGAGACTCCACAGGGGATCCTGGTCAGACCGTTTGTTACTTTTATTACCACAGCCTTGAATGGCCAACTCCAGTCTCTTGTAATGTCAGGCTTTTGCCTCTGGAAACAAATCGATTCATTTCTTCAAGGGCAACATGAAGGATAAAGGGATAAATGACTATCATTGAGGCTGTGCATGTGCACTGTAAACTGAACTGCATAACTTCACCTCTCACACAAGCTCTGGCCTCTTATTTATTTGTTCATTCATCTTCATTTGCTTGTTTAACAGGTACAAATTCACACAAATAAACATTTCTGCATGTGCCAGAGTTGGACAAACAAACTTGGTATCATTTGCAGTTCAGGCCAATTGCAATTAGCAGCTATACCCACAAAATATTTCAACACACACAACAGTTTTTTTTTCCATTTGTTGTTCCCTGTTGGTCTGCAAAGTCCTTTATAAGAAACTTCTTTCATCAAAAGTCCTCTATAAATCAATAGGACCTGCTTGAGCTTGACTCTTTATGCAGCTGTGATTGTAATGCATAGAAAAGCAGTGTTACAACCATCACAATGCTGAAGCAAAAAAAAAAAGCCAGTGTTGTGATTGCTTATAACCACTTGGAAAAGTGGTGGGGCATTGTCAAAGAGCAGCAAGTGAAGGAAAATTATCACCAGAATTGGAAGTGATTTGGTGGAAACTGTTGGAAGTGCAGGCTCATATCAACACAGAGGTAAACGAATGGAAAAGACTCTGTTGTCACAGTGTAGCAGCAACTGTTTTGTCTGTCAGGTGTTAATATGATATCCATTAACAGTCACGGGGGGGCAGGGAATAACAAAAAAAGTGTCAGGTAGGTTTTTTTTTTTAGATTTAGCTTCACAAGAAATGCAGTACACAATTCAACAGTTCATTAGCAGCTGCTGCTCATATACTCCTGGGTTTAATTTGAATGGATTTTTGAACAGGGGAGGGAGGAGGCAGTCATCACCTGAAGTTCATTATTCTCAAAAATCTGATTTTCTGATCCTCTGATATGAATCTTTAAAACTTTTTGCTTTTTGTCCACCAAGGATTTAAATTCCACCTTTGGAAAGAGTATCACTGTTTCTTTTCAGTTTGTTCCAGACATCATTCTGTTAGAGAATTTCATGAATTTAATTAATTAATACCTTAATTATTATGGAATGAAACTTTTCAATTATTTGAATAGCAGCCATTTTCTCAGTCTGAGGCAGTGATCTATGGGACTAAACAGTGTCGACCTTAGTCACGAAAAAAAATCTCAAACTCAAAAAAAAAAAAAAATCAATACACTGAGCACACATAACATAGCCTGTGTAAGACGTGTACATCTTCATTGATTCCTCTATTTGACCCAATTTATGTGGGAGCTGAACAGTGTTCCCTTAGCCAACACTTCCTCAATTTTAATAAGTTCATGCAATTATAGCGCCAACAGACCTTTCATTAAAAAAACTTTTACCAGAATCAGACAACAAAGCCATGTAATTTAAAATGGCTGATGGACGTTTGAATATCTTAAATAGAGGCGAGAGGAAGGAAAGGTGGAGAAGATTACGTTTGGATGGCAAGAAATGAAATCTTTTCAAATATGTTAACTGCTAGAGATAACTGCTGAGCTCACCAGCCGCCAATTTCTCATGGACAGCACAAATTGTGTGTGTGCGTGCGTGTGTGTTCACTGATTATCAATGAATGACTTGCATATTAGTTTTGCATATTCATCTTGACTTTTCCCCCAGTGTTTCTTGTGCCTTTGCTGTTTTTTTTTAATATTTTCCACATTTTAACACGCCTACACAAAATGACCATCATAATCTTGGGGAACAAAACATTTTCATCAGTATGACGAGACAGAGGTTGGTACCAGTCTTGTTGACCATAGTCTTATTTTGTTTGTGGTAATTGCACAAACGTGGCAGTGATGTATTGATGGTCTGTGAAGGTAAATGGGTGATAATTGATTTTCCACAGTTATATAACAATGAAATCAAGTTCCTGATTAGTTGCTCTGGTTTGTACCAGCATAAAAGACAGCTGCCTAAGATTCTATTTATTCTAAAAATTACTATTAAATTACTATTGACCGTGAGTGCTGTGCAGCCAATATGAAAAGATGATTTCTGATAGAAAAGTGTATTGACTGTTTGGTTCCACTGTCACATACAAATTATCAGTGGACGTGACACATACTAATATTACAGCAAATACCTTTGTCGCATCTGTGGCTTGTCTGACTGTGCGATGTCACCGAGCAGCCCAGCGTCAGTGCAAACATTTGGCCACATCCCACAATTCCCTGCTGTGCTCTCACATCATTTTGTGCGGCTTGATGTGCGACACACTGCGAGGATTAGATCGGCACATATGGATAATTGCGCACTGGATATTTGCTTATTTGAAACACAGATGGCAAGCACTTACATCGAAATCACATCGCGCACATTCCAGATGAACGTTAACAGCTTGTGCCTGCGACCTGCAGCGTCAACTAGGTGTGAAGTCATTTAGAGCAACATCTCATCTTCCTCCACTGGTGGCATTTTCCTGTCAGATAAGACATTTTCATAACTGGAAAGGGTCAGTGTTTACCGCCCTGTGGATGAAAACAAGGACAACAGTTGCGGTGACACTTCATTAATCATTGTCCACCGAGCCAATTCAATTGGCTTTTGGTTTCCAGGCAACGGGAGCACGTGCTATTCATATTTTGGTGGCGGTGGTGATGTGTGTTGGTGATTAGCGCGTGAGAGAGAGGAGTGAGTGTGAGTGTGTGCCACTTGTATTTTAAATAAGAAAACTGCGAGGTAACATTCTTGTGTGATGATGGTAGGTATAGTAAGGCAAGAATGTGCTGCCTTATAGAGGTTTGGATTCATTTATGGCCCCGTCAGTTCTGTTATTTAAATCTGTGGTAATGAGCACCGCTTGTGTTTGGATAGATAGCGGCTCCAGCAGCCTCTATCTCCACTCCCTGACGCGGCCTTTGATTCCCACCTGGCCTGTTGGCTCGCAGAGGAAGTCTATCATCTGTGCGCAGCCTTCACAGGACTTGCACACTTCAATCCTGAGGCACATCAAAGCACGATTTTGATTAATGAACGTTTAACACGACCTTTCGCCAAATGGGAAAAACCCAGCGTGTTGTCTTTAGGCCCCCAACATTTAAAAAGCACCGCGGCGTGCAACTGTACCTCACCGGGAAGAATTTATTCCTGCAAAAAAGTCAAACGTCCGATACCAGCTGTTCCTCATTTTGGCTTACGATTCGCGGGAAGGCGAGCGAGTTGTGTAACATTGGAGGCTGTTCAGTGTCTTCTCTCAAAGTCGTATACGGCCTTTCCAGGAATCCAGATCCCATGATTCTTGATTTATGGACACATTGCGGACCAAAGAATACACTGACAGTTGATATTGCAAGAACACAACACATTCCCAGCAGCGCACAACTTTTGGGAAGAAAACATTATGGATGAGAAGCGGTCATGCAGAGCAAACCGTTGCTGGAAAGATTACAAAAAAGATACTTCGGGTCTTGAATTTTGTGCAATATGATCCACATTTCCAGGATTAGTTTGTCTGCTGAACCAAAATGCCATATTGCAGGCTTATTAACCCAAATGTAATGTTCTTAGACAAAACCCTGTTGCTTGTAGCATCTTATTCCACCTACCTTACATTGTCAGGATTAGGGAAGGCTTTGACTTAGATTTATTTCACCAAAAAAACAAAAAAAAACAGTTATTAAAACTGACAATTATTTTTGGGCAGACGCTACTATCACCCAGTAGCCAGCAATGCTATTTGCACCCGGAGTGGCCCACTGATTGTTTTCTTCATTATTTATCTTCCCTATTTAACATTAATGGGAAAATTTGTTACTAGTCTAAAACTGAAGTAAAATCATTTAGCATTTTGCCCTATTCATGGTCGTTAGAAACTTCATGGCAACACAGCAGAGTATTTCAATTAACGGTAGGAGATGATATTTGTCTCCTCCTTTGGCCACTTAAGCCACCGAGGCACGAAACTATCGACTTATGTCATGAAGTGAAGTGCAACCACGCATGCAACACAGTGTTTACTCTTTTTTTGTGGGTGTAAATATGCGAATCATTATGGTGTGGCTAATCTCATCCGGGTGCAAATATTACTTTTTATAGCGATTTTCATTTTAATCTCTCTGCTGCACACTTCAGGGCCCAAATCCATAATGTGCATTATGGCACGTGCAGACATGCCTGTTTATATAAAATCTATGGCCACTGGGGAGTCATCAAAATTGTTTAGTGTAAATAGAATATGTGTGTTATTTTCATGGACAACTGAAGGGGAACAATGGGGCAGGAAGAGGGAAGTTGCCGGCAGACATGTAGCGAGAGAGCCTGGTCTCACTGAGGTCCTCTGATCACAAGACCAGGGTGCTGGAGGAACTTCCTGTATTAAACTTCCCGTCTTGTCGATGTCTAAACACAGTAAACACACCCAACCAATCTGGCTCTCATGGGTTACAATGTCTGTGTTTGACATACGACATAAATTTAGCTGCTTCACCAAATTCTTGGAAATCAACATTATTGTGACAATTGTGAGCTGGGAAGCGTTTCTTAGCCTGTTTGGGTCAAAGTGGCCGGCCTGTAACAGTTTCTGTATCAGGCGGAGAGAAGATAAGGGTGTTTGGTGAAACGTGGCCAACTCTGGACACAATTGTCTGGACGGTAATAGACTTGTTTCCTGTAAGGAAAACATGGGAGGTTGTTTACCTACGACGGTAGGAAGTAGAAAGATTGTCAAGCATCTTCTTGGGGCTTGTACCACATAACACGTGATCACAGAGGTTTCATAACCTAAAGAATGTAACTTGACTGCACCATTAAGAAATCCCAGTGGCGTCACCCCCCTTTAATTGACCTTAGGTTTCTATTGGCAATGGCATTCTTTCAATTCTTTGAAAACACTTGGAACGTCGGGGCGTGTTACCAGTAAACAACAAACCGTTCCTTGAAGCCATGTTTAATGCGTGAGAGATATGTTAAAAAGCCATTCTGTGAAGCTGTATCAGAGAACAATAACCTTCACATACTTGCGTAGTTCATATCTCTGATCAGCTCTGCTTTTTTGTTTTTTTTTTTCTTTGTTCCAACAACTCATTTCATTCCACCATTGTTTCTGCCCGAGTTATTGATCTATAAAACACACAAAGGCCACGGAGATCTTTGTTGCAGAGGAGATGCAAGTACTTCACAGCGCTCTGTCAGGTACATTCGTCTTTGTTCCTGCATTCATCTCACCTGCTCGCTGACAATCTAGCTGTTGTGAATGGGAGGCTCTGTGTGGTGGAGTGTCGTCTGAATTTCTTGTGTATTGTGGTGTCACAAAGAAAGAAAAAAAAAATGAATCAGAGTGCAGGGGAAAGTGACATTTTTTCACTGGTAGAGCATATGCGTTTTATTTTGCAGACCCAGCATGATGTAAAAGCAGAAGGAATCCAACAGCATAAAACACATGAAATTAATTCAAAGTAACTATTTCATGTCCATATAACTGGTTTTCTTACATAAGCTGTTTTGTAACAGTTTCACTGAGATTCCATACACTTAGACAAAATATATGGAGACCCTCAATCTCTGACTTCTTACTATTTGCTCCATTTAGTCTTTGATTGATGCTCTTAGTCTTTATCAAATTAGCATGGCCAGTCTGCCAGAGACGTGTGGTTTGATGACTGACATGTCCAATGTATTGCAGAGTGACTGGGAAATGTGAGATATGTCCATCAGACCTAATGGGATATTCCTTCCACGCTGCCATAATTAGAGATTATTACTGCATGAACCACGTTTATGCCAGACAGTGGCTTGTTTG
>OMLF01037260.1:0-11615 GCA_900302615.1 Holocentrus rufus | reverse complement strand
CCCAAAACCCAGTTTAGTCAGCTGACAAATGTGAAACACAGCAGCTTGGTAGAATGTAAGAATTCAGACTAGGGATGTTCATAATAACTATTTAACCTCTATCCGGTAATAAGAATTTTGACAGATAAATACTATCAGTTAAACTGTTGAACACACACACACACACACTAGAAGGTCTGGCTACTATTTGCTATTTAAGTAAGTTAAAATATTTTCTACACAGGAGATCTAGGCTATTATACTTGTTTTCTACTGCGCACTCGACACAGGAGGATTCAATGTGTATTTTCGTTTTTGTTAATCTGTTTTTTATTAGAAAGTCTGGCTACTATTTGCTATTTACTTAAACATTTATTTAAGTTAAATATTCTTCGCCAGCCTGCGACCACAATGGTGCTAGGAGATGCTGTCCAAGCTAGGTGCCATCTTGGACAACGCCTCCCACCCACTTCATGACCTGCTGCTCAAGCAGAGGAGTTCATTCAGTGAGAGACTCATCCCACCCAGATGCACCACAGAACGCCACAGGAAGTCATTCCTGCCTGTGGCCATCAAACTGTTTAACTCCTCCCTCAGAGTGTCAGTCACTTTGAGTCAACAGACTGGACCCCTGGACTTACTCACATACTACTTTCACCCCTGTCAGTAGCTGGACTACCTGATACACATTGCAGCATAGTGTACATATTTCACATTATATAATTTTTTATTTTTATTTATTTATTTATTTATTTTTACATATTTTGCATTCTCCAACATATTTCTTATTTCCTATTTCTATTGTTCTACAATGGGAGCAACCGCAACTGACTCACTTCCCCATGGGGATCAATAAAGTATTCTGATTCTAATTCTGATTTTCATATGGGCCAATTGGTCTTTTATAGGTTATTGTTTTACTCCGTTCAACACTGCTGAAGGTCTGTGATGATGTGATGACATGTTAATGCTCATGTTCTGTTGTTTATGCTGCTATTTGAACATGTAAAAATAAACCCCCTCTAATAAAAAAAAACATATTTGTTGTCTTTGTATTTTTAAACGGGTCACAGACACTCCATTCTAACTAGTACATTTATGTCTTGTTGGTTAACAGTTAATGGGCATCGGCTATCAGTAAAACAGATATAAATAAAACATTCAAAATGAGCATCCCTAATTCACACACCAAAAGTATTCACAAGGCTAATGCTAGATAACCCACATTTATATGCTGATACTGGCATAAATTAACATATAGAAGCACAGCAGCAGAATAGTTTGCCTGCAGAGAAAACTCCTCTTTCATTAGGGTGGCTGATCTTTTAACAGTGTCCAATATCAGGGGAAAGGAAAGGGGGAGGATTTGATATTTAAGTATCTCTTTATCCTCTCGCTTTTGAAATGTCAAGCTCAAAGATCCAGACCACTTGCCTTGATCTGTGAGCTGAGACGACCAACAGAATTACCAAGAAAATCTAGAGCATCATCACATAGTGGAGGCCAAGGTTTGGTTGTAGTCCCAATGGCAGTACACACTGTGATCATATGAAAGAACAATGTGTTCACAGTCATTTGATGTTTGTCCCTTGTGTTCCTGGCAGTCTTATTTCAACCAAAACGATGTTTTCTCTCCCTACGTCTGTGCCTATTTTAATCAAATTCAAGTTATTTACTACATTTTCTAAAGTTGCCTCTCTGACGTGCAGACACATCTCTCCCAGAGTTTATGACGCGCAAGTTCTTTTCCTTCATGTGGTTTTGAAAATGTAAATTAGGGTTGGGCGGTGCCTGATGAACTGTAAAATCAAAGTGAATCAATCGTACCAGGGGTGGGGGGTGAGAGTACACTGTTTTATTTTACATTGTATCACATTTCATTTTATGTTATTACGTTGTTATATAAATTAATACATTTCTATTTTAGCAGCTTCAGTGTATTTTAGCCTAGTTATATTTTTGGTCTTTTCATTGGACTTTCCCATGTCTTACATTTCCTCCCAGTATGTATAACTCATACTTGCCAACATTAGGTTGTGAAAAATAGGGAGATTTTTTTCATCTGTGTATCGGCCCAAGGTGTAAATTGTCATTTCTTGCCTTGTATTTTAAACCTGATGAAGGAACTTGTTCTGAAAATGTTGTTTCTTTGATATTTAATAAATGATTCTTTTACAGGACAAAGAAAAAAATAGCAGTTTTAATTGTTGAGGTGAGTACCAGAAGGCTAAATAATAACCCTAACCCATTTAGTGTGCAGTATTTGCACATCAAATTAATAAGTGTGTACCACTGACTGTCACCATCTAAAGGATTAAGTGACTGGCAACGTGTGTTGAACTTCGGCGCACATTTTCTTTTTTTTTCAATTTTTTTTTTCTCCTTCGCAGTGTCAGGTGTCACTTCATCCATCTTTGTCCTCCTGTGTAGTCCGAACGCTGAACCGGAAGCCAGAAACCGCGAACGAGTTCTTCTTCTTCGTCGTCTTCTTCATCTTCTTCTTCTTCTTCTGCATTTCTTACAGGGTTGCCAGATACTGTGACAAATATCCCCCACAAGATTACT
Source organism: Holocentrus rufus (assembly GCA_900302615.1). Lineage (NCBI taxonomy): Eukaryota > Metazoa > Chordata > Actinopteri > Holocentriformes > Holocentridae > Holocentrus > Holocentrus rufus. Next base: position 9,071 of record OMLF01037260.1, on the reverse strand, counting down.
TTTTTTTCCATCTTTCACTGTAAAATCGTGAGATTAGTGGGAGAAACTACTGACCGGGAGCATCGCGGGACATAAGGTTAAAAATTGTGAGTCTCCCGCGTGAGAGTTGGCAAGTATGATAACTTACCGATATGTTTATAAAAAAAAAAAAAAAAAAAAGATCGGTAGATTATGGTGGGGGATGAGGGGTCACCAATGCATGGAGGGGCGGAGACACCACACCTCCACAGTCATAGAGGAACAGACAGCAGACCGCACACAGACAAAGACTCTAACGGTGCATTTCATTTTACGATTGACAAGGCATCAGGATGTCTTTATTTCCCATCTCGCTATCTTGTGTATTAGAACATACTGTTAATAATGTGCAGCCACTGCAGCTTACTCTGACTAGTTTAATCAAATCACCTCAGAAGGTTTAAAACGGAAACACCATGTGTAAAAGTTTAACTCCAGCCTGATGATGAAAAGAAGCACAGCATAAATCCAGTGATAATGATTAGGAATTAAGTTGACTAAGAACGAAAGTGTAACATCACTTTAATTCATGTTTGGTAGACATAATCCAACATTGCTGAAATTCCCATCTTATGTTCAAGGACATAAAGTGGGAGGAGACAAAGAGAGTTTGCTCTGTAGATAAGTTTTAAAATGCAGTTTTGGGACACAAGTTGTGATGTAAAATGTGTTAATATTTTATCTTTCCTTCTGAGGACAAAAAGATTTGAGCATGTTTTTAAAAACATATTTTTAATCTTTGGATGTGAACTTCGGCTTGGCATGTGCAGTTTAGGCTACTGTAAGGCAGGCATATTTTCCCCTTCTTAATAGGTTATGCATGTGTGCATGTGTGCGTGTATGTGTATGTGTGTGTGCATGCGCACCCATGGAAGGGGGAGGGGGGCAAGGACAAAGGAGCGAAATCTAATTTAATACGATAGAATTTCTGTAAGTATACATTTTAGGCTATACGTTTAAGATAAGTGCAGAGTTGTGTTGTGTTTTTTTAAAAGATGTCACGATGGTAGGCTGTCCAATGGGTTGGGCCCAATCATAATGCATAAACAGACCAAACAAACTATAAATCTAAAACTAGTCTGGATTACAGCAGAACAATATGGAGTATGTACCAAAGAATTTGATGTCTAGTGTGAAAAGAATTGTGCTGCCCCACAAATCTGATCAGAGTGTCAGTATCGGTGAGTGAAGTCCTGCCAGTTTATTTAGGCTCCAGCACTAGTTGTGCCAAACAGAGCCTGATGTCCTGCTCCACTGGAGCCAAGTCAGGCATCGAGCTGAAAAACAACTGATATGCCAAAGACAAAGCATAGCCAATACTATGTCTCAGTTGCATAAGTTACACCCATTAAAGTCACACTGTAGTTATTTTAAGTAGTGCTTCTAATAGTGTTTAGACAGACTGACCGACAGACAGATAGATAAAAAAAATCAAAAATTGTCCCTGGGAGAAAGTTTGTCTATGGAGTTCATTTGCAAAAACAGATATCTCCATTTTATTAATTTAAGTCAGGTTTGTTATTGTGCATTTTAGGTAATATCAATCAAACTGCAGTTGGGTTGTTTTGATTAAGTAAAAATAACTCAAAATACATTTAACTTACAAAATTAAACTTTCTTTCTTTCTTTCTTTATTTTAATTTTAATAATATTACACATTCACAAGATCGTATCTTGGAAAATCCCAGCCAGACTACAAAACCCCTGAGCATGAACATGCCGAAGGCTGAGTGTCATTAAATCCCACATTTGTCCTTTGCTAAAGAGCTACCACGGTAGTGACCAGACAAGAAACTTTTATTAATTTTTTATTTATTTATTTTGTTTCGTTTTAACAATTCTTAACACTTCTTTGGGAAGTGCACGAACCTGGAAAAGCATTAATTATTCTACAACACTCCTCAGTGTAACTCCATATTTCATGTTTGTTACTCAGTGTATTTAACTCAGTTCTTCATATTACTCAATGCAATCCAGCATCAGTATCAAATCACTTTTCAGTGTGGCTCAATATTTCAGTTTTGTGTGTTTCACAGTACAGTATGTCACAATCAGATTGTTATTCCTCCTCATCGCTGCTTTCATCCAAGTCCTGTCTGCCAACATGGTCACATCCCACATCAGCCACTAACTCCAAGTTCACCAAGCAGTTTGAGGACTTCAGCCTCCTTGACAGTTTATTGTCGGAACGACAGCTGATTTGAAGGTTTCCCATGTCTTACCATACTTAAGACAGAATGCTAACAGAAGTCATCACTGTATAGGTGCTTGAAGCCCAACTTGTCACCATGGATTTCCCAGACCCTGTCATCACTGATATTAAATGATCGAGAGGAGACAGTGTTTAGCTACTGCAGCGTTGAAGTCATATCATTGCCAATGTTCCACATACACATAGATGTTTCCATGTCTGTGCATGATTTCCAGGTGGGGCAAAAAGAATTGATAATACATTAATGTTCTTGCTTTGCCCATAGCAGGAATCTGAGAAAAGCCTCAAGGTGGTGTGCTTTGAGTTAACGCCGAACAACAGTACTCAAATAATATTGCAAAGCATAGGCCACCATGTTGCTTTCTGTGTTGTTCTGATTCTCCAACCATGCAAAAAGGTGAATGTCAGCAACTTTGAATAGTAGGTCTGTCAAATGGGGGACTTTGGCAGCACCAGACTCTGCATTACAACAAATGCAACTGTGAAAGTTTTCATCACCTGTGAGTTCTGCGTCCTTCAGCTTCAATCAAAATTTAAGTGCTTAAGTGCTGCACACACCTTTTGACGGGGGTCACACATGAATACACTATAATACAAAGCATATTATTATTTTGACGGCTGAAGAGTTTGTACATCTTTTCACATTCATGTCAATTGGAAGATACTTTCTGCCAGTTGAACCACGGTGAGTATAATGGCTGGCTCTGCAAGTAAATGTTTTAATGTGGTCTTTCATTTGTCTCTTGACTGCCTTCTCATTTGAGTTGCATGCACTATCATGGTTTTAAGGCATTGACACCCCATTCTGCTTCGTGTACTTGGTAATGTTGCAGAGGCGGTCTTTTTTGATGCCTGGAAAAAAGATTTTTTATCAACACACTGCCTCCTCTTGTAAAGCTCTTGGTTAGAGCAGTGAGCAATTAGTTGATTGAAGGACAAAATAATTGGCATCTTTTTTGATAGCTGATTAAAATCATTTAAAATTAAAAATCCAAATGCCAAACATTTGCTTTTTTCAGATTCTCCAAACAATAACATTTGGAACATTTCTCAGTTTATATCAATTAAAAATGTATCTTTGGGTCTATAAACTTCAAACAAAATAAGCAATTTGAAAAAACAATCCACAGATACACTGAAAATGAAAATTGTCAGTAGAAGTGTGAGGGCAAAACTGGAAGATTATAATCAAGGCAGTGCGTTCTTAACAGATTGAAAGCCCAAAGCCGTGTATAGAAATAAAATGCACATAATCTTAAATGAAAAAATATCTACAACAATATTCAATACTTACAAAAAATGCTCATGAATGACGCTTTGCAGACAGGTAGTACTTGGCCATCACATCTCTTGTTTTCTATTTTGCTGGATTATTTACTTTGGGTCTTTGTTGTTTAACTGGCATGATATCCATGTAAGACAACACAGTGGCATCCTGTTTTACTTAATCCGTTGTGGAATAAAACACTCGGTGTATCTTGGTTAACTCCTTAGTAGACAGTGCAGACGCCTGACAAACTAGCTTTGAGTTGTGTTTGCAAGCAACTGAGGGAACCTTTCCCTGATTGCTGTAATGTTCTTTTTCACTATATTATGTGAATAAGTTTCAGCTTTCCTCTTCTTTTTACGCCCTCAAGGAGATAACATCACAGGCTCTTCAGTTTCATCCAAACTACCCATCTTTAAAGATTATTTTGAGCAAAAATTACACTGAGATTCACTTTCAGAAAGTATCTCTGGCTGAACACAGTAGCAGCCATACTGCATGACCTGACCTGAATACTGTGCGCTGATTGGCTGAACAGATTTATCAGGTTCTGTCCAAGAACAGCACTGGCGTTTAATGTTTGCTGCTGTAAAACATGAACCTGCACTGCATTTACAATGGACAGCAACGGCTTTTGTGGCAAAACACATTTAGGGTTCCGAATGCGTTATGTGTTAAGAATAAGTCCAACAGATTTTTTTAAAAGGATGGCATTTATCGTTTTTCGCAAATGAATTCTGCATATTAAAAAACACTATTTAAAATTTTAGTTTGTGATCTGTGTGTGATAACAAATGAAAAATTGTCACCACATAGCTGTGGAACCTGAGAATATCTGAGCTGATATGAAATCCTGAAACACTGATACTGAATGGATATGCTTGGATTTTTTTCCCTGCAAGACAGTGCAATTATTTACTGAAAACAAGATTGCTTTTCGGGCTAACATAGACTGCTAAAGCAAGGAAATGACATTTCACTTTAAGTGAGACAATAAATCCTGGTAAATGGCACCAAATACAAGGGTAGGACCATGATGGATCATATAAAAACCTTCCATTTCCTGCTTCACAAAACAGGATTTGTCCATCACAGAAGGTCTGTGATTGGTGTAAGATCTACCAGGTGATCTGAAGTCATTACATGCAAAATAATTCAACATAACTATAGCCAACAATGTCCTCAAATGCTATTATGCCACATATGTAGTCTAAATGCTAGTAGGCGGTGGAATAAAGAACAGAAATAGGAAATGGTGGATTTCATGAATTCAGTGCCATCGTGCTGCAGTACATTTCACGTAAAGCTAGATATTGACCTGTCTGTTATTCCTTTGCTACTATTGGCCATGCGTTATTTGCCTATGACAAGTATCAGTGTATATTTTCAAACATGTCGATATCGGTCTTCCTGGTCTCTGCTGGGCAGCAGATGCCAACCTGGCTGGAGGTGGAGGAAGCCCACAGTGCCATGACTCCTTGAAACCTGCAGGGTGCTTTGCAGAGTCATTTGTCTAGCTAGCTAACAAAAAAACATAGAGAATTGAAATTACACAGCTGGTGACTATACAGCACTTCAGGACTCATCATTTATTAAGTGAGACTTAGGATGGGGTCTGTTACATCAACATGACTCCATATTAGATAAGTGTGGGGCTTCCTCCTCCACACAACTGCTGAAGCTTAAGGAACCCACTGAATACAGCAGGTTGAAGAATCCTTTGGAAAGCTTGTACAGTATTTCCAAGAAGACATATACTGCAAAGTGAGACTCTGCTGCTTTGAAAAAATATACAAAAATTAATGTTATGGCCAATCTAACTCAAAGATATGATTTCTCAAATGTACACAAGAAAACCAGTTTCCATTTCAGGGAAAGGGATTAAGAGAAATCCAGTTAACACAGATAGATTTCTGCTAGAGGAACCCAATTATTGGGCCATCTAAACCCTTACTCGGATTTCTGACTACTTTTTTACATGTACTCATGCAGGAAAAGAAAGTGGATAAGGAAATTGACACAATAAATACAATAAATACATTGTCCCACACTCAAGGGAGTAAAAACTTCCAGTTCTACATGGTAATTGAAGAAAGCTTAATAATCTTATGTCAGCATTACCTCTGATGAAAAGATAAGGAAAAGAAAAACACATTTGCTGCTGCCTCCTTCAACCCCTTGGCGAAGCTCGGGAGAATCCCCATGAGTGATTTGCGCCGGTTGCAAGTAGCTGCAACAGCCCAATGCAATACCAACATTTCTGCTGCTGATGCACCAAACCAGCAGCCAGCGTCAAAGTACTTATTTGCAGTTGTAAATACCCTTGTTTGTTTTTTTGGCTTAAATAATTTTGTCTTTAATACGGCCATATCTTCAAATTAGTCAATATTTTGGAATTGATTCAATGTTAATATTTTCAAATAAATATTTCCATCATAGTTTAGTAATAATGCTAAAATTGATTCATTGGGAAATATTATGAGCTTATGACAGTTTTCTCACATGGAAATAAGGTTGGGCCATCAGCAATGGACAGCCTACCATTGTGACACAAGGTCACAATGCAACACTGCACTTATCTTAAACTTATAGCCTATAATATATACTAGAAATTGTATTCTATCGTATTTGACACACACATGACACACACACACACACAGCCTATTATGAAGGGAAAAATACGCCTTAAACTGCACATGCCAAACCAAAGTTCACATCCTATGTTCAAAAATGTGTTTATAATGCCTCACTATGTTATTTGCGGGGATTCCCCAGGGATCAAATTAAGCTTTATTTGTCTTCAGACAGCAAGATGAAGCATTAACACATATTGCATGGCTTTTTTTGTCACAAAACTGCAGATGAAAATTTAATATAGCTAAAAATTAGTCTTTCTTGTCCATGGTTGATGCAGAGACTCTAATTCACGCATTTGTTTCATCCAGACTTGATTTTTCGACTTAGACTTACCCCTTGTCTATAGACCGCAAGCACCACGTCAGCTGCGCGCTCGGGAGACGACAGCGTTCACACCACACACAAATTTGATATCTTCCATATCGTTGTCTTTTGCAATATTAATATTGCGCGTGTTCATATCTAACGATAACGTTATAATAATGATGTATCATTTAGCCCTAATTATTTTACAGTATCGGTGGTACAGTCTGGTACTGCATTTGTGAGTAACTGGCGTAGCCCCACTCTGCCAGGCACGCATATAGACTGACGACTGACCACACCTGACTACCAACATGAGAGCATACGAGCACACCGCAAAACAACACAGATGGGGAGCGGTACCCCTGCTCCTCCTGACCCGCAAACTAATCAGAAACTTGTGGAAAGAGCAAATTACAAAAGTCACATATGGAAGTACTTTGCCTTCAAGGCAGATGCAGAGGGCAACACAGATGAGCAAAAGTCATTGTGCAAACAGAACCTAATTTATTTTTACTTCTTACTGTACAGTGCAATACAAAGTTGGTTGCTTACATTTTTATTTGACCTGAATAATGCCTGATAAAGTTAATTTAATTTATTGTTTATAACTGTTCATAACATATTTATACTTACATCTGTTTTTTTTTTTTTTTTTACATGGTAGTGCAACTGGTATCGAGAATTGTGGATATTTACTGTTTTACTTATTTTTACTGATAGTGGTATTGGCATCGACTACCAAAATTCTGGTATCATGACATGACTTGTGCTATTTAATAATTAATATTAGAACAAAATCAATGAAAGCAAAAGTCTAAAACAGAAAAATTCAATCACCATACATACTGTAAGCCACATTCTGACTTAAATATTTTGTATAACAAGCTCATTTTATTGAAACTATAGAAAATATTTGGCAGCTGCATGTAATTAGGAAAAATATGTTTACTGCCCAGTCTTTTTGTTATTTCATGTTCATTTCAAGTTCAGCTTTACTTATTTTTAAAGTGCAGTATGAAGAGTCAATAGTCTGAACATAGAAGAAAACTGTAAGAAATCATAGTTTTGAGTCCCACAGTGACGCACTTTTAATAAAGTGTAGTCTATGTTGAAAAACAAAATACCATCAAACTGTATGACACCATCAAAATATGACAAATATTACATGAAAATTTGTCCACATCGCTCATCTCTAGTTAGGAGGATACAGGGAAAACCTACAGAAAATATTCTGGTTTGTCTTATAACTGCTGCCCCATCCTATACTGGTACCCTTGAGACACGCTTAATTCAAGAGAGCTGTACTATTTGTTTGCCAAATACCCTGGAAAATAAATAAATAAATAAATAATAATAAAGAAAAAATAATTAGGCCTCCTCTGAAGGGAATAATCCAACACAAAGCCTGAAATGGCAGTTTAATTTTGCCCTCTGTCACTGCAGTGAACACTGAGCCTCAGGGGGAGTAATAATGTTTATAGACAACATGGTGCCGTGTTTCTTTTTCCTGTTCCTGATACTGCATGCTTTCACTCAGATTACATTTAATCAGTCTGTGATCCCAGTCATGATGGGGGTAATATCATTCACAGACATCCCCTCCATACTGTGAGGATCCTATAGGAGGATCCGATTCTGTTCACCCTCTACACCTGACTTCTGCTTTGACTCTGGAAGGTGTCACCTACAGAAGTTCTCTGACGACTCCTCCATTCTGGCTGCATCACAGATGACAGGGAGGAGGAGTCAAAGTCAAAGTCAAAGTCAGCTTCATTGTCAAATAGGCTAATATGCACGACATACAGCATAGATGAAGTTTCAGTCCTCTCAGACCCATGGTGCAACATGCAATATAAATAGAAAAATAATAATAAAAAAGAATAAGATATAAGTACAAGGTATGAAAAACAAACAATAAACAATAGACAATAAACAATCAACGGTTGTGCAATATAGATTTGTATTTAAGGTGAGAGAAGGTAGAGATGGTGAACACATACAAGTTCCTAGGGGTTCACCTCAATAATAAACTGGACTGGTCGGACAACACTGAGGCCCTCTACAGGAACAGAGGGACAGAGCAGGCTCTTCCTGAGGAGGCTCAGGTCTTTCAATGTGTGCACTAAGCTGCTGCAGATGTTCTACCAGTCTGTAGTAGCCAGTGCCATCTTCTTTGCTGTTGTGTGCGCGTACCATGCATTGTTACCGCGGTGACGCAGGTTCGATTCCAACCTGTGCCCTTTACTGCATGTCATCCCCTCTCTCTCCCCCACGCCCCCCGAAATACATCACTCAGGCAGCCACGTGACAATACAAAGACCGCAAATGTGGGTATTAGGACAAAGCCTATGTCTGTCTGTCTGTCTGTCTATCTATATGTGTTTGTGTGTGTGTGTGTGTGTATGTGTGTGTGTGTGTGTGTTTCTTCAAAGTCTGGCCATGTTACTTGAAATCATTTTGAAGTTTTGTTCTAAGCCACTCCTACTGCCACAGCTGTCCTTTGGCTTATGACCTACCTTTCCACAAGTCTGTGAATCCATTTGGAAGTTGTGCCATTTGGAATAGAAATATACTGATCCATTTTTTTTTTCAGTTCTGATCCCATTCTCATACCTGAATTTTATATCTGCC